>WSFP011457817.1:0-19161 GCA_009831015.1 Picea engelmannii | reverse complement strand
ATGTACTTGGTTGATGTTCTACTCATGATTCTCTATTTCTTTTGACATATATTTTTTATAATGGTTGGTATGGCATGAGTTTGATGCATGAACAGGTCCAAGGATCATTATATGGTAGCATATTGTTGACCTTGCAGAGAAGATAGGGGGAGACATAACCATAGGGGGAGTTATTCTTCTTCCCATGATTCTAGGAGGAGATATTTATCAGATGCATACCTAGAAAAGAGCCCTATATTTGAAGAAAGAGCACAGAGGCATAATTCCAGAAGGAGTTATGGTCACAGGGGGAGTATGTTCGATGCATTTTCAGCATTACATCAGAGTGATATCCCTTGTTCAAAAGGGGAGAGATTATTCAGAGGAAGATCAAAGGCACTCAGACAAGGGGAACATCCCCAAGGAAAGTTCAAGCAGGGTGAGCAGCCCAAAGAAGAGAATGGCCCTTTTCCATTGATGTCAAAGGGGGAGAGTTAATCACATTGATTTGATTGATGTTTATTGATGGAGAGAGATAGTCACATTGAATATTGATGTAGAGCGTGCCTTATCTACATCTTGACATCAATAATTGGTCATTGGTGTTGACATCAATGTTGGTATTTCCATCAATGCCAAAGGGGGAGATTGTTGGATCATGTTGTCATTGATGCCAATGGTTTGAGTATTTGAGAGATTGTTAGATCATGTGTCATTGATGCAAATGGTTTCACTGATTGATGTCATTTATTGATGTCAAGTAATTGATTGATTGATGATTGATGAGAATGATATATGTCAAAGTGGAAACCAATTGATAAATATGGATCATTGATATGATGCATAGTCCTTGATGAGAATGATACATGTCAAGTGGAAACCAATCGATGAAGATGGATCAATGAATTGTCATTGATACATGATGATGCATAGTTTGTTTGATGAAAAGATGACTCATTATTGTCTTATCATGATTGATAAGGTTCACAAATTGATGAACTCCAAAGTGGTCCCCTTATGGTGAAAGCCCTCACAGGAATACGCTTTGCGGATTGAGTTATCCTGGAAGAATGGTTGGAGGACCCATGCTTGTATGTCAAATAATGAGATGAATATCAATGAAGTTGTTGGTGAAACTATCCTAGATGGATAGTGTTTGTCATGCTATTTCTGGTGGTATGTGGAATGTCACATAACTCCTCACGGTTTGAGAGTTATGGCTTTACGAATTTGGAGGACCCTCATATGAAGGCTTGAAGCCCCCAAGGTCAAAGAAGTCAAAGTGACCTAAAAGAAAAAAATCATTATTTAAATGATAAAGTAAAGTGACAAAATCAAGAAATGATAAAGTAAGTTTACAAAATCAAGAATGAATATTTAAATGATAAAGTATTGGAGAACTTTCTATTTATGGAAAGTTGTTAACCCTAAAATAAGGAAAATAGGTTAAGTAACCTAGAAATGGGTTAAGTGACCTAAAAATGGGTTAAGTGACCTAGAGGATGAAAATATAAATAAGATAGCTATGGACTCTAGCAAACAATCCTTTTTGTGGATCAATGGAGAGTTCTTGTTAGATTATCTTGTGGAGTATTGATGGAGAGCTTCTTGTGAGAGAATATTTGGTGTGGATCTCTTGAGCATGATTGAAGATATATTCTGAGGAAGAAAGTGAGAGGAGGATATCATGGATGGAAAATGTCTCGGAGCTTCAGAAACTATAGTTTTTGAGGTATACGCGGGTTGTAATGGGCCAGGGCGCGTACACACGCGGGTTGTATGAGGACAGGGTGCGTACAGTGAATGGAATGATGAAGACTTGTGATTGAGTTGGTGCCAAGCTCTTGGATGATGAGGCAGGTTCCAGATCTGCATTCTATGGGCTCAGATCTATCACTGAGACACTGGTATGGTTACATTATTGTCGTCGTGGATACTATTGTTTGATGTGTTGTGAATGCTTAGGGCATTCTTTTGTATGGATTCTATGATATGGTTCAGTTTGGATGATTTGGTTGATGGAGTGATCATTACTCGTGTGATTCAGTGGTGACATGATTACTATGGTATACTAGTTGTTTATACATGATTGAGATAGCATTCATATTGATTTGTTGTGGAGCATGAGCAAGCTATTGGAGAGCTTGGATGTGTTGTGACTGGATGGTGGTCAGATTAGACTGTCAGAGACAGAAGTGAATGATATATTCATTGTAGAGATTCTGAGTTAATCTTGAAAGACAAACCCTAACATCTCAGAAGGTATATGCAGGTTGTTGTATACACTGACCGTGTGCATAGGCGGGTTGTAGTGAGCCAGGGCGCGTGCACACGTTGGCTGCACTACTGACAGGTCGCATACCTGTTGACATGTTGATATATGTTGAGGATTATTGCCTCATCTCAGTTGGTGTTGAGGGTGTAAGCTAAGTCTTTCATTATAGAGATGGTGCTCTTGTAGAGTTGTACTCTATTCAGTTGTTGTTGATAAACCCTCAGATTGTTGTCCATAATAAAAAGAAAAATTGTACATGCTTCTTGTGTTATTTGTGTTCCTTGTAGTGATGACTAGATGATTTATTGTTGATATATGTTCTCATCTAACTGGTTATAAATGACAGCAATGGGTAATGAATAAATGTTGAATGTTAACTAAGGAGTTTTTGTAAAGAGGGAATCTTTTGGGAAAAAGAGCCCCACACTCATTCACCCCCCCTTTAAGTGTGGTAGGTGTGTCCAACAACCAGTTCAAACAGAAATTCCTAAATTTGATGATGAAGGGAGAATTATTCTAGAATCGGAAGGTATTCTTGCCACTAGGGAAAATGTGTTACATTTCATAACCATTAAAGAATATCTCATCAAGTGGAAAAACCTTCCAAAAGAAGATTCGTCGTGGGAATACAAACATTTTCACTAGAAATACCCATCACTACCCTTGCTTTGAGGAAAAAGAAAATTTTAAGATGGAAATGTTATAAACATAATAATAAATACAACATAAATATAATAACATAATAACAATAATCTTATTGACATTAATGAAAGATCAAGAGGCATGTACCTTTTCAACTCCTTACCGGTCAATGTTATAAGTAAATTGTGACAAGGCTCATTGTATCGTCATCTTTTATCAATTATCAATCAATTACATATTACAGAAATATTATGGCTACATTAAATAACAAATTTTTTTTAACAATTTTTCGGAAGAAGGGGATTATGTTGGATCTTAAACTAGGTTTGAATAGAATTCTATATCAGGTTTTCCGCTAATAATTTCTCCTGTATTGGATGGATGTATAGTGGGGAATATAATTTATGCCTCTACTAAAGAAGTGACCTCTGTTGCAAGACCAGGTGAATGTATTGATTCAAGAACTGGGGTTGTAGGGTTCCTCTTTGTTGAAGAGCTAGTTGTAGGCGCTTAATAATTGGCATTCCCTTAACCCTCTGATTTGATTGATTTTCATGCACAGTTAGTATCATGGGTGTTTATCACAACATTCTAAGCTATGAAAACTCTAACTAACAAGAAAATGTGTTTATCTTTTTAACAGAGTAACATGGTTGCAATAGCTTTCTCTGTGCAACAATTTCATATCAATGTGTCTTACAAGATCTTACTCGTTTTTCTCTTTTATGCTCATTTTATATTTTCTCCTATGTATGAAAAATACGAACTTCAAACCAATGCAAGAATATTATTGTGTCTTCGATAACTCCCTGACAATGACACCAAAATGACAAGCCTTTTAATCACCTCTCTAATTAAATAACAATGAAATAAAGGGTCTTTGCATTAAATTGTTCACCCAAGGTACTCTTTTAACTTGCGACCTACCAGAAATATATATGCATGTCACAATTCTTCTTTTACTAATTTGTTCTGTAGTTGTAGCTTCAATAATTACCTTTACAGGAACACTATAAAAAATTCAAAAGTTTTGGCAAGTTTCTACAAACTTTGAAAAGAAAATGATAGTCACTCTTGCAAGAAATAAATTGAATAAAGGTACTTGCAGGAAATGAAACTCACACTTGCTGAAAGGAAATCAATTAACTATTGTGTTGAAAAAGGAATTCATAATTGCATAAAAGAAATTTAACTAAGTACTAGAAATGAAATTGATTAATCACCTGCAATAAAGGAAATTTAACTAAATGCTAGAAATGAAAACCTAATCCTTGCCAAGATTATCACTATTATTACTTAGAACAACAAATGTAATTATTGCATTAAGCACATTCATTTAGAGGATTTAGTTGTAAGTATAAAATTTTATAAACCCAAACCTAAGAAATAACTGCAAATGCAAACTAAGAGGATTATGATAACTCTAAAGCAACTAGGAATATTTAAACTACAAAATACATAAAGCTCTATTTTTGTGATAATGTTGTTCAAGAATATTGAGAATGATTAGGTCACACACAAACCAATCATAACTGAGAATGATAATTCAGATTTCTTCAAAGGATATATATTCACCATACAAGATTGATCTATTGGAAAGAAACACTAGTTTAATCAAACATTGAGTGATAGTTCAATTTGAAAGGGACAATAGTATTCTATCAAGAAAAAAAAGAATTAATCCACCACACTGAAAATGCATCAAATTTCAAAAAGGAACTATTAATAATAAAAATCCTACAAACCTAGCTAACATTATAGCACACCTCATATTGAAGGTGGGCCCTACCTCCTCATACAAAGCATTGGAAGGAATGTAGCAGCTACAAATCCACTTCAAGCACACATAAAGATGGAAGCAGGAACCAAACTCGAACAAGTTTTAATTAAGCAATAATTGAATACAGGAAAAAAGATTTCCAACATATTCTCTTCTCTATCTATAGGGGAAGGTGGTCAACGTTTTATAGCCACCCTTGGATTCCATACTAAGACAATATGCATTTAGATATGCTTGAAAAACAACGGTTCTCAAGTTGTCTTACCATCTATTAATAAATTGTTATTTGTCTTCTTTACATTTTAGTACAAGTGATTTCTAGTTCATTGGCCCATGCCTAACTATCAGCTAACATAAAACATAAAATATAATTCATTCGTATCTTTAGTCCAAACCATATGACATTCAAAGAAAATCACAATTGTGTGCCACATACATACTTCAAGTCAACATGATTATCTCTCCATGAATATTGATTCTATTTCATAGTTCTTTTCATTTGGCTATGTTTTATCCAAATTATGATGTCATTTGACTATGTTTTATCCTAGTACTTTGAAATCAGATGGGATTCTAGTTGTTATGTAGCCTAGTGGAAGCACCCTCCGCAACATAAGGGCTCTACGACCTTTTTGTAGTTTTTTCGTAGCCTATCAATAGTTTGACTACAAGTTTCCTATAGCTTCCCTTCAGCTCATCAATGGTCTGGTTGTGAGTTCTTTGTAGCTTCCTTACAACTTATCGATGATATGGTTGTGTGTTTCATGTAGTTTCCCTATAACTTATCAATGTTCTAGTTGTGAGTTTCTTATAATATAAATAGACCACAACATCCTTCCAATTACTGTAAATACATAATTTAACTAGTTATTATCAAATAGCTAACGAAATATGACAAAATACAAACTAATAAGTACCTCTAGCCAAAATGGTATTTTGAGAAAATTATATATAAGAAAATTCTAAAAGAGGTAAGTAAAAAGTATGTGGATGATGACAACACTGAGTAAAAAAAAATGACAATATTGGGGCCACTCACTAATAACTTATAATCACTAATTAACGTTGATAAATGTCACTATTTCTTTGAGTGACATATGCAAACACAAGAATTCAAGTGGTTTGACTTTGAGAGCATGATGCATAGTAAACAATACCTCAATATGCATTGTTTTTAATGATAATGTCGTAGATTCTAGTTCAAATTAATTAAATAACATAAAAATAATATAAGAGAGGATACATGTAATGTAAATTTATAAATATATTAGATAAGCAAAACATGTCACTGCTTACTTCCATAATCAATACGATATGATGTTCCTTTCTCTTTTACAAAATATATAGAGAATCATTTTGTTTTTATTTGGAATTGGTTAAAAAAAAATTGGCATGCGTAGTTTGAATAATTCTTAAATTATATTGAAATAAAAGTTCATTAAATTAAATTAATTATTATAAATATTTTTAATTTAATTTTTTTAATATAATTATGATATTAAACCATATAATTTCTTTGGTTATATATATATATATATATATATATATATATATATAATTGCTTTGGTTATATTCTTATCAAGTGTATCCAGTTTATTGGTGAAAGTGGAAATTATTAGTGAGTATTCATAATTTTTTTAAGGGTTTTTTTTATAATTTGATAATAGAGTGATTATGCTTCTATAATAGTTAAAGATTAAACATTGAAAGTGTATATATAGAGTTAGTGGTGATGCAAGAGTAAATTGGTGAAAGTGGCCATTATTAGTTAGTGTTCATGTTTTTTAAGTTCTTTGATAATATAGTGATCATGCTTTTTATTTTACAATGGATATAGATAAAACATTGAAAGTGTATATATAAAGCATTATTAATGGTGATGCAAGAGTATCTATGGATAGTTTAAGCAAGAGAGCATGTACATGGAACTTGAAATAAAGAACATATTAAAGGAAAGCATAAAGTTACATTAAGGAAAAACGATGAATAGATGACTCAACATACATGGCTAGTCGACATCAAATAAAAAAAAATGTGGGAGGTTTGTGACAACAAAACCTCTATCCCTGCATGTGTCGACCTTCTCCTGCAGATGGAATCGTCGCACCTAAGCCCATCATGTTGCACCAGGCCGATGCCACTGGTCTCAAAAGATGAACCCAGAAGGGGGGGGGGAACCCCCCTCTTACAGGAATGTAGTCATGAATGATCGGGAAGGATTAAGATCCAAGCAGCCTGCCTTTAAACCATTGCCCCACCTGTGAGAAAAAATCTTAGCCAAGGAACAAAGCTTCGACAAAGAAACGAAAGTGGAACCAATCACGTCTCATCCAAAGGCATCTCGTGGATGGGAACCAGGAAAATGCATTCCCCAATCAGATAAACCGCCTGGGTACAGCATTATCTCAACCAGGGTTGGGGAACACACCCAGTTCATGAGAGAACATGATCTCATAGGCAAGTTTTTGGGCCTATGGCCATCCGAAATGGACCTCATGAGATGAATCAAATATTGGTGGGACCCCAAGGGAGATTATGAAGTGAAACTCAGTTCAAAGTGGTTTTTTACGATCATCCTCTATAGTTTATAAGACAAGGACATGATTTTTGACAATGGGCCATACTTATACAACTCTGCAGGGATATTCCTCGGGTTCTGAATGGACCGTTTTATCCCAGAGAAAGAGGACTTCAACATGGCACCAGTTTGGATCAGACTATATTCTCTATCGCAGGAATTTTGGCTGGAGGAAATCCTCATGGGAATAGGGAACATAGTGGGAAGATATGTAAAATCCTCTGAGGCAACAAAGTAGAGGAAATAAACTTCCTACGCCTGAATATGTGTTTACATGGATATATCAAAGGCTCTACCACGTTCAGTAACCCTAGAATACCAGGATGAAGACTGGAATCAAACCATGGACTATGAGCACATCCCCTTCCGCTACAGAAAATTCCATGAGCACAATCACCTCTTATGTGATTGTCCCTTGAATGCTCAAAACTCAAAAGAAGGGGAGGGGAAGAAAAAGGATGGTTATACCATGGTTACAGGTAGGAAAAAACAACACCCCAGAAAACAAAATCAAGAAAGCACTCAAAAAATCCCCACCAGAAACTCATTTGACATCCTCAACCAACTCCTGGAGAAAGAGGATGTAGAAAATTCGCACAAGAAAGGAAACCAGGACAAGGAAAAAGGAAAGGCCAAGCACCAAACATAATCATCCAAAGAACAACACCAAGAAATAGGCCCAACAACCCAGTAGAATGTGGACAATCCAGAGGATGGAGGGGATACCCTAATGCAACTAGATGAACATGATCTGGTGGATATAGATATAGAAAAACTCGAGGAGGCATTCAATAGAAAAGAGGTGCAAACCATCCCAATAGAACAACTCAGGAAAGTGCATAAAATTTTCATCGACTCTATCGCAGGATCCACCTCAAGATTAGGGATATCCTCAGACCTAGCCTCTGAGCTAAGACATACCTCTCACGAAGGAAAGCATCGGGGCTTCAAATCCGCACACCAACTCATCAAAGAAGTAGGAAGCTACATGCTCAACTCAGGGAAAATCTAGACACTCACAGAAGGGTACCTCAATCCACCCCCCAACTCATCATGATGAAGATCATCACTTGGAATATAAGAGGGATTAATGGAAGGTCCAAACAAAGGACCCTTCAAGACAACATTCGTGTATAGAATCCAGACATTCTCCTTTTATAGGAAACAAAATGTGTCGAGGATGAAGTGAAGGAAATATTCTGATGTTGTTGGAGCACCTGCAATTCCATTCATACAGAATCAAATGGGGTTGCGAGAGGCCTAGAAATCTTATGGAACCTAACCATAGTCATCATAGACCAACCCTTCTCCACAGTGAGCACACTCACTGCTCACTTCAGAGCCATAGGCTCTAGCAAAGAAGGGATGATTACAAATGCTTGTGGGCCCCAAAGTGATCAATAAAAAGATATGTTCATGGGGAGAATAGTTACTATTAGGTCATTGCTAGGATCAGAGAACTGGTTGATAGGAGGTGACTTCAACATCATCCTTACGCTAGAGGAAAAGATGAGAGGCACCAAGCAGTTGTATCAAGATAGTGGTAAGTTCAGAACTCTCATCGATCAACTTAATTTAATGGACATAGAAACTAGAAATGGTGTCTTCACCTGGTCCAACCATAGATTGGATAACCAACATGTTGCAAGTATAATAGATCATTTCCTCATCTCTGAATCACTATTTTTGGATGATCTGATCCTTGAAGCCAATAACCTCCCAAAAGCTGGCTTAGATCACTAGTTGGTCTCTCTCTAGTTAGACACGGGTGCCACGCCTAAGCTCAAACCCTTCAGATTTGAGAAGTTTTGGCTCAACCACCCATAGTTTCAAAACCTATCCAAATCTTGGTCGAAGAAAGAAGAAATAGACCAGGGCACATGTATGTATAAATTCCAGCAAAGATTAAAAAACTTCAAAGGACAACTAAAGAACTGGAATAAAAAAGTGTTTGGAAATATACTACTGAGGAAGCAGGAAATCATTCAATGCCTGGAAGCTCTACAGCATGTCTTTATTGAAGGGGAAAGAATGAAAACCTTGATTAAGGATGAAGAGAAGTTATAGGTAGAACTGGAAGAGCGACAGAAGCAAGAGGAGATACTCTGGAGGCAAAAATCCAGAGTACAATAGCTCAAGGAAAGGGAAAAGAACACCAAGTTTTTCCATAGATCCATGGTGCACAAGAGATACATAAACATAATCACTCAACTAGAATACAACCAGGGCAACCCCATCCTGGATCACGCAAGCATAGAAGAGGAATTGACAAACTACTATAAATATATTCTCACTTAACACATAAAGGACCGAACGACTACTATTCACAAGATCACAAGTCACATCCCCTCCCTGTTCACAAAAGAGAAAAATGAACCACTGACCTAGCTAATCAAACAAGAGGAAGTGGATCAAGTAGTCAAAGAGATGCCCCATGACAAAGCCCCACGGTCAGATGGCTTCACAATAGACTTCTTCCATTATTGTTGTTCGTTGATCTGGGAAGAAGTCTGGCAAGTAGTTGAAGACTCTAGAACTGATTGTTGAGATTTCTGTGGTGAGGAGTGTTTTCAGGCTGAATCAGAAGAACCACAGTATTATCAATTAAGTGTCGACGTTTCAGATCCATATTAGGATCCATCATCGGGACAAGAAGCCTAGGATTAATTGTGAGAAGAGAAGGTTATAAATATCTAACTTAGGCGGGGAAATTTATTGTCGGCTAGAGTTTCAAGTGGAGATTTTAGATTAGGTTTTAGTCAAATTTAGGGTTTTTACAAGATTTCTTCTTTATTTTAAAATTTATTTGAAATTTTTTGTTTAAAATTCTTTATTAAGATATTTTAGATTTTATTTAAGATTTTTGTTTTAAATTATTTTGTAATCATCAAGGTGTTATTATGATGTTGTTAGATTTAATGGGTTAGGTGGAAATTAAGTGTTGTTTAATTAAATTTTTTAATTAATTTTTTATTGAAAAACTATATGTTGATTTCTTTAAGAAAACTCTAAAAATATTTTAAGGTGTTTAGAGTTTAATATTATTTATTGGTTCAATATGTTTATGAGTAAAATTTTAAGTTATCTTAATAGAGGTAGTTTTATTAGGTTTTGATTAGTGTAATTTAGGTTTAGGGTTTGTTAATCTAAATTTTTTCTGTGTTTATTAATTTAGGTTTAGGGTGTGTTAATCTTAATTTAGGTTTAGGGTGTGTTAATCTTAATTTTTTCAGTAAATGTGGAAATTAAGTGTTGTTTAATTAATTTTTTATTGAAAAACTATATGTTTATTAGTTTTGATTTCTTTAAGAAAAACCCTAAAAATATTTAAGGTTTTTCGAGTTTAATATTATTTTAAAATTGTTTAGTGGTTCAATATGTTTATGAGTAAAAAAAATTAGTTATCTTAATAGAGGTAGTTTTATTAGGTTTTGATTAGTGCAATTTAGGTTTAGGGTTTGTTAATCTTAATTTTTTCAGTGTTTATTAATTAATTAAAATATTATTAAGATAGAGTTATTTATTTGTTTATTCTTTTATTTTTATGAATCAGGGGTAGCCAATTTTCACTTTAAGTCTAGGCCATTGTCTCTGTTTAGGTTTCTTGGGTGCTTACGGATTTCGATTGCTTCTGTAATATGTCGTTTAAAGAGGTGTTCTTCTTTGGCCAGAATTTTGGTGTCTTTAGGCAAACATGGTGTTTAGTTTTAAGGGAGTTTTCTGGTAGGGCGGAGGTGTGTATGCATTCATTCTTTATGTTGGCTCCATGTTCTTTGATCCTAGTCTAGAAGGAGCAACCAGTTTCACCAATGTAGCATTCTTCGCAGGAGCATTCTATTTTGTAAATTCCTTTGCTTTTGTGAGGGTCAAGTTTGTCTTTGACGGATCTCAAAATTTTTTTTATGGTTTCATGTGGTTTGAAGGAGGTCTTGATCTCTTTATTGCTAAGGATCTTCGCAATCTTGTTGATAACCCCTTGGATGTAAGGTAGGTAGGCCTTTCTGTTGGGGTTCTAGTCTTCTAGGGGGTTAGAGTTTTTGTCGATTTTTTCTAGGGCTTTATTTATTGCATTCGTGATGTCTTTATGTTTATAAGCTATGTTTTTAAAGACAACTGAGAGGTGGTCTTTTTCTTGTTCTATGTGTGTCTCATCATATATTCTTATGGCTCTTGTGGCTAGAGTTTTTAGGACACCTAGTTTTTTGTTAGGGTGGTGATGGGAGTTGGTGTGGAGATAGTTTTTAGTGTGGGTCTTTTTTCTATAGACTGCATGCCCTAAATTACCATCGCTTTTTCTATTGATTAGAAAGTCTAGAAAGGGGATGCTGCCATTTTCTTCGAGCTCCATAGTGAATTTTATTTCTTCTGAGATGTTGTTAAGGTGTTACACTAATCCCAAGCTTCTTGTCCTGATGATGGATCTGAAACGTCGACACTTAATTGAGAATATAGAAATTCTAGGCAAAAAAATTCGACCTTCAACGCCACCTTCCTCACTCTAATTCTAAAGGAAGAAAGGGTAACACATCCCAAACAATTCTGGTTGATAGCACTCTGTAATGTAATCTACAAAATCATCACGAAAGTCATTTCCCTTCGACTCAAACTGATCTTTCCCTTCATCGTCTCCAAAGAGAAATCGAGTTATGTAGAGGGGCGTCAAATCATGGATAGTGTCATCCTGGAACATGAGGTCATACACTCACTTAATTCAATGTGATCCCTAGGTATGCTCATCAAGCTTGACATTTCTAAAGCTTTTGATAGAATAAGCTGGCAATACATGTGCTCCCTCTTTGAAGCCTTTGGCTTTGATAACCTCTGGGTAGCCTGGATCATGTAGCTCACTTCCTCAGCCTTCTTCTCCATCCTTGTCAATGGAGTTCCCTCCCGATCCTTTTTTCCCACCCATGGAATTCGGCAAGGGGATCCCCTCTGCCCCTTCCTCTTTGTCATAATGGGGGAAGTCCTTGGGCGCTACATCAAAGCTTCGATAAAGGATGGATCTATCAAGTTTCTACCTCTCTATAACCTCCATCCAACTCCCTCCAATATTCAATTTGTAGATGACACACTGTTGTTGAACACCCCCACTACCCAGAAGGAAAACAAGCTCAAAATTATCCTCACCAACTTCATCGACACGTCAAGAACCTCCCTAAACCTCGACAAGTCACAACACTACTTTTGCAACACCCCAGTGGCAATCCAAAACCATATCTCTTGAATTCTGGAAATCCCCAAGAGCTCCCTTTCGTATAATTATCTAGGTGTTCCCCTCATGGGAGAAACCACTCGTAATATCTCCTGGGACAACCTATTGCTTTCCATCTCTAATAGACTTAGTAACTATACCTTCAGATCGCTAAACCTTGTTGCCCACTTGGTTCTTCTAAAATTCGTGCTCCAGGCCCTGCTGAATTACCTCTTCACCGCCTTAGCAGCTCCATAGTCTGTCATCAGAGCCATCAGAAACCTACAATGAAGTTTCTTGTGGCATGGTCATCAACTAGATAACAAATGGGCACTCGTAGGTTGGGACAAAATCTACCAGTCCAAATCATTAGGTGGGCTGTGTCTTAGATATCCATGCAAAATCAATCATCCCACAGAACTTTGGGCAAGAATCTGGAAATGAAAATATGTGCCCAATATCAGATAGGACCTTCTCATAAGACCCAATGATCATATTCATGGTTCCAACATCTGGAATAGAGATTGGAGAAATAGACCACTCATATAGAAACATGCATTATGAGATATACTAAATGGAGAACACTCCTTATTTTGACAAGACTCCTGGCAGGAAGAACCACCCTTATCCTCCATAGAATATCACATCCCCATCTATCAACAAATGTAATCAAGGGACACTCTACATGTAAAATATCTCTGGAAGGAAAACTCGCCACAACAATCATGGTGCAGATGGAAAACTCAACCCCATGAATTGAACATACAGGAGGAAACAGACATGTAGGCCTAGAGGGACTGTGCCAATCAGTGGAAAATCCACATCAGGGATGGTCCAAACATCCTTATATGGGGCCACTCACCAACAGGTAACTTCTCAGTCAAAGAAGCTTACCATCTCGAGGAAAACTACCAAATGCAACCTAAAGAGCACATATGGAGCAAAATCTGGAATCCAAAATTTTGGCCGAAAGTATCACTTTTTCTCTGGTTAATTGCACAAAACCGTATTCTCACTTGGAACAACCTTAGAAAATGAGGATTTGTGGGCCCTTGAATCTATCTCCTATGTCGACAACAAGAAGAGACAATGGAACACACACTAAATCAATGCATCCACAGTGAAGCCATTTGAGATATGGCAGCGGAACTAATGCATCGCTCCAACAAGAACCGTGCCAGCATTGCAAGAACCATTGAGAATTGGGATTTAATCTCCTATCAAAATCCAATCCTAGATTGCATCTGGAAATTGATACCAGGCTTCTTATTCTGGCAAGTTTGGAAAGAAAAAAACAAAAGAAGTTTCCACTCCACTTCCTCCCCCCTTCACTCCACATGGACAAGGATCCTCAACCTAATCCAGGAAAAAACCAAAGCCAAGTAATGGATTTAGGAAGATCTCAAGTGAAATCCTGTGGAAAGTCACATCCTCCAGGCCTGGCAGCTAAATCTCACCGAGGATTCTCGATAGAATGCCACTCGCCAAGTCAAAATTGCTTGCAGTCCGAAAACTTGGTCCCCTCCCCCTCTTGACTTTGTCAAACTAAATTTCGATGGTTCTTCAAAGGGTAATCCAAGGCCGATGGGTTTTGGTGCAGTACTACGAGACAGTGAGGGGAGAATTCTACACATCGCAGCAGGATATCTGGGATTCAACACAAACAATGATGCAGAAATTTGGAGCCTTCTCAAGAGAATTAATCTTGCAATCAGTCACAACATCTTTCAACTCATAGTGGAAGGGGATTCCCAGGTCATTATTCAACTCATCTCCAAAAGCATCCATGGTTCACACCCCTCGAAAATCTCACCAAGCTAGCAATTACTAGGACTGTTGGAAGACTTCAGGTCCCTCCTTCAACCTCGTCTCACACTTATCCCCTCACATGTGAAAAGGGACACCAACAAAATTGCAGACTATCTGTCCAACGAGGGAGTGGAATCAAAATAAGAGTATATCGAATTGGATGCTCAAATCTCCCCACCTCCCAAACTATTGGCTCAATGTCTCAATATAGCCCAAAGAGATTATCCTACCCCAGATGGGGTGACACGTAGCCCAAGGGAGGTCACACAGTCCTCATGCAAAACTCTCCATAAATATGGCTAGTTTCCACCCTAAATCCCATTCTTGTATGGAGGACGACCATAAACACTTACAAAGGGAGGGAGGACATCTCCCCCACGCAGGATTAATGGCACCCTCACCGATTAATTGCAGGTAGGTGACGTTGGGTACAGGGGGAGATTGTGCAGTCTTATCATCCCCTTAGATAATTCTCCAGTTCATCCATGGCATTCACCATTCTTCTTCTGCGCTTTGTCTCTTTACTTTGCTCGGGGATTTGGCTATGGTCCTCTCGGACTTCTCTAGCCTCATTCTCAGACTTCTCCAGTCTTCAGGCTCTACCATGCTGAGAGAGAGAGGAAAACCCAAGCTAAGACCCTCCTAGTACTGTCACGCTGCAAGGTAGAGACGCTTGCGCAATTTGGAGAGGGATTTATCCATATACTGGACGCAGCTAACCATGAAGTCACCCACGCCACCAATGGCCTTCGTGGAGGAGGAAATCCTGGAGGAGCCAATTCACGTTCCACCAGAGTCCCTCCTCTACACGGTCTAGGATGCCCATGACAACCCCAGCACCACCATTGTAGCTACGGATCTAGAAACAACCATGGAAGGTGCCACTTGCATTGTCCAGGAGGAACTCCCCACAACGGACTACCCGGTTGAGCCCCCACTACTGAACCCAGATGCAGATTGCGACCAAAATCCACCCAGTCTCTTCAACCTAGAGCAGTTGGATCTCAATTTTTAAATGAGGGGCTACATGATGGAGCAACTCCACTGGCATACCCTCATTAGCAGTCGAATCGACATGATGTTTGATGCCTTCTCGAACGCGCCAGTCAAGAAGAGGTGCCTGACCTATGCACAACCCTTTGCACTCATACCCAACGATGGAACTCCTCATAGTGACTCTCTGGATGGCAAGTTCCACTATTCTCATAACCATCTTAATGTTTAAGGTTGCAGAGTCCTCTGAGCCTCACTTTCATGGAAATGGAGTTTTGTTCTTGTCTACCTTGTCTGGTTCTTTGTTTAGTTTTTTGTCTAGTTTGAATTATCATCTTTTGATTGTATGTTCAAAAAGAATTGTCCACACCTCCAGCTTCCACTTGCTTTGGTTTCCAACTAAATGGTGGAGTAAGTGGTGGTTGTTGTTTTTGGTCGAAAGAACAAATGGCTTCCACATGTTTCGATTTCCACTAGTTTGGTGGAACAGGTGGAAAGCATGTGACATATATCAATTTTGTATAGTGACAACGAATTAATAAGGAAATACCCCCTTTTTTTATTTAAAAAAGAAAGTAAGGAAAAACAATGTATGCATTACAAAACTTGTATGCAAGGAAATCAATTGTATTCAAGGAAATCAAATGATGCAAAACATAATTTTGTTGCAAAGAAGAATGTGTGTGTGAATTGAGGATAGAGTATATGAATAATGTTAGCAAGGAATATAACAAAAATAAAAGTGTGGTAGATGGTTAAAGTAATATTGTACATAAACAACATGATAGTGAACACTTAGATTGGCAAGAAAGAAAACAACATTATGAAGATAGAGATAACACACAAATGGAATTGAAAATGAAGTAACACAAGATCAAGAAAGTTGAAAAGAATGGTAAAACTAGCACAGCCATATAATTGATGTGGTTGATGAACGTCGAAAGGCATATTTAATTTATTAAACATAACTTTAAGATAAACTTTAATTATGGTTTGTAAATAAAATCCGATATATCCGTTCATTGTGGTTGTGCTAGTATATGCTAGCAGTCTTTAATAATTGTTAATAATACTGCCAATAATGTACAACACACCAAACATATCCCTCAACTCTGTAAATGCAACCAGAAAAATCAATATTATGACATTATATTATTATCTCTAAATCTAAATGTATACACAAATATTATATTCTATTAATTACCTTGAGGCAGACACCATCCTCAAGGGTCAAGGGCCAAATTGAATTTCTCCAGAAAGAGTCAACCTCCGGGATCAAGATCATCTTGATATGAACCACCTAAATGAGGAAAACACATTCAAATTCCACCCACAAATGGGTTCATGATAAACCATTTTTACAAAGTAGTTTGTGCAAATGGGTTCACGATCAATAAAGGATATCTACTTTCTCTTCATTATCAATTGTGGCTCCGGAAAAGGCTTTCTTTTGGGTTGTGTCCAATCCATAAAAATTGTATATAACATGTGAACTAAAACTTTTATATATACAAGTATGAATTAGACCCGACATCAACAATTTTAATGATGGCTTCCAATACTGGTTTACAATATCGAATAGTTTCCAATACAGATTGGAATGAAGAATAATGTGAGGGTGTTAAGTGTAAGCTAGGATCCGAATGAAGAAGTGTAATCTTAGGGCTTAATAAGGTTTCAAAAAACTAAAAATGTTAGGGAAGCAAATGCTTCATTGCATGTGTGTCGGTCGACCATTGAACAGAGGCGTGAGCCCCATGCATCCATATAAAAATCAAAACATAAAATTGTAAAACCTAAATCCCTGGTCACTAAACCTAAATCATATCAAATATAAAACTCATAAAATAAAACAATAAAACCTAAATCCCTCATTAGTAAACCTAAATCATATCAAATAGAAAAATCAAAACATAAAACAAATCCCTCATCAGTAAACCTAAATCGTATCAAATAGAAAACTCAGAACATAAAACAGTAAAAACTAAATCTCCCATGAAATAGTAAAACCTAAATCTCTCACGAGTTAACCTAAATCATATCAAAGATACAAATCATAGATGAGAGGATGAGTTCATTGGAAATTTAGATCAAAGTCACTTTGATTCCTCTACCATAAATTTGATATTTATGTTTGATGGGTATATTGTACATTACAATACATATCATGGAAAATTTCAATGTAATTTAAGTTTAGGGAAAACCAATTCCAGAAATTTTACCTCGTAGTGCTTGATTCTTTGCTCACTTAGTATTCTTTCCACTCCAATATGCTAAAAATACTGATCACTATTGTGCTCCAATGAATTGAATCGATCCACAACCATTTACAATAGTAGTATCTCTAGATTATGCTCCAATGCATCCGTTCGATCTGCAACCATTTACCATAATAGTATGGATATTGTATGTGTAGGTATATGATCAAAAAATGATTGCCATAATATGAAACGCCAACAGTAATAACTTTAAATTGAACGGAGTAATAACCTGGGAGTAAATATATGTAGGTATATGATCACAAAAAGGCGGCGATAATATGAAACGCCAACCAGTAATGAATGCATTAATAATATGGAAATAATAACTTTTTAAAAATTGAATGTAGGCCAAACATGGCCATGATTTTATAACCCAAGATAAACTGTTCACATCCCATAAAAACTAACGCACGATACTAATATGATACATCCAATCCGTGGTAGTGAGGTTGAGGTAATGACTGCTAATAATCTAAACGTCGCAATAAAAGGTTGAATGGATATTATTTTTTCTTAATCATGTAAATGTGGCAATCATATGGCTAGATAGTAATTTATTAATATGATTAAGTAAATGTGAAAAAGTAAATAGGTTAACTGATGCATTTATAAATGCAAGGAAGTTATGAACATTAAATCTCATTCATTGATTTGGGAGGACGATGAAGAATATGTCAGCGTCTTCAATTGCTAGCCATAAGATTAGGATTTAGAATTAAAAGATCATTAAATGTGTCCATTGTCAATAGGTGTACACCTTTCGACGTAATGAGAATATAAAAAAACGCTATGAAAGCTTAAGAATCAACCATGTGACTGAATAAAAAAAATACACCTTATAAGTGAATTAGCTAATCAATATATTAAAGTTCAAGAATAGATTTGAATAAAAACAAAACTAAGAATTAAGAAAAAACTAAACAATTTTAAATTTTGAAATTGTTTATGTCAATATGAATCAAGTATTATATATAATTAAATTATTAATCTTAAGAGTTAGCTTGAATAGTATATATTTTCGTACAAAAGTTTATACAGATTTTGAAATCAAATTCAATTAAATAAAATTACTAACTAATATTATCAGTTAGTAATTTTAATTAGCAGTTAATATCATCCTCCCTCCAAGAAAAAAACCATACCAAAATCTAACAAAATACAACATTCTTACTTGAAATATTTAATATATAAATAAATAAAAAAACTATATATACTTTTAAAATTTTGGATATAATTAATTTAAAAAAAAATATTATATATACCCATGTTAAACATCGGGAACGGACATTCCACTCAAATTAATTATACCATGCATAAACCATCCTATGATTCATTTTTTTTTAATGCTTAGAACATTAAAATAGAGGATATTATAATAATATTGGAAAAAATATATATGTCGACACAACTTAAAGGAGTAGTGTGGTTCCACCTTAATTGCTACGCGCATGTTGTGAGATTCACTGCAATTAATTATACTTTGTGTTGGTTGACAAGATAAGTTGATTATTATTTTAAAATAGATTATATTATAATAATATAGTGGGAAAATGTATATGTCATACTTTCGGGTAGTTTATAAATAAGTTTGTTATTATTTTAAATTTATGATATTATAATGATATATTGAAAAAATATATGTCGACATGC
>ML873890.1:8798-19161 GCA_009831015.1 Picea engelmannii | reverse complement strand
ATGAAAGTATAAATAATATAGCAATGGTCTCTTGTAGATCATCCTTTTTGTGGATCAATGGAGAGCTTCTTGTGGGAATATATTTTGGAGTATTGATGGAGAGATTCTTGAGCATTTTTGGTGTGGAACACTTGAGGATATTGGAGATCTATAGGTGAATGAGGTAACCAAGGATATCTAAGCTGAAATTCTGAGGAAATTGAAGAAAAGAAGGCCGAAATGCAAGGAAGGATAAATTATTTTGATGGTGCTTTCTAAGGTATGTTATTTACAGGTCATCTCACCATTTTCGCTATAACTTTTTTCTCTAATGATTCAGATCCTGAAATTGCTATTCAAGTGAGAAAACATATCCAAGTATATGTGGTTAAAAATTAATCTTGTGTTTCGTTGTAGTTTGGAAGTTACACTCCGTGGAAAATAGGGTTTGTGGCTAGTCCTGAAACTAGTCAAAATCAGGTGTTTCGGGTAAAAATGACATAACTTATTCATAACATATCCAAATTCAGTGAGACCAATTGTGTTTGTTATATTACCATCTTTAGTATGCTATGCAACAGTTTCATATCTATTCATCAAATATTTTGTGCGGGGCACGCTCTACAAGGTCGCTCTCTAGAATAAGCCATAATTCAGCAAGGTATGCCATTTTTGCTATAACTCCTTTTCTTAGAGGTTCCAAGTAGTGCCACTTGGATGAATTGTATAAAACACACTGAAGAACATTTTTTTATCAGTTTCATAGATTTATTCATTACAGGTACTAAGTTATCATTATTTCAAGTTAGGGTTGTTGACTAATCCAAAACTAGTCATGGTTGAGACAAGCAGTTGATGAGTTATCACATACATGAGGTGTATAGTTGATGATGTTGGTACATATTGATGAGTAATT
The DNA here is from genome assembly GCA_009831015.1 of Picea engelmannii. Classification (NCBI taxonomy): domain Eukaryota; kingdom Viridiplantae; phylum Streptophyta; class Pinopsida; order Pinales; family Pinaceae; genus Picea; species Picea engelmannii. Next base: position 18,266 of record ML873890.1, on the reverse strand, counting down.
GTTGATGATTAGTTGAAAAATGATTGGTATATACTTGGTACATGGTTGTATTCACTTGTTTATGGTACAGGTTGATTACAGGTTGTTTGGCACAGGTTGGTGCATGGTTGATGCTCTTGTTTATGGTACATATTGATATCTGTTGAGGATTGTTGCCTCATATCAGTTGGTGTTGAGAATGTAAGATGATTCTTGCATATAGAGCTGGTGATCTTGTAGAGTTTTACTCTATTCAGTTGTTGTTGATAAACCCCAAGGATTGTAGTCCGTAATAAAAAGAAAATTGTACATACATCTTGTGTTCTTTGTGTTCATTGTGGTAATGACTTGTTGATGATATATTGCTGATATATGTTTTTGATATGTGCTCACATCTAACTGGTTATAAATGACAACAATGGGTAATGAATAAATGTTGAATGCTAATTGATGAGCTTTTTTGCAAGAGGGAAGTTTTGGAAAAAAAAAAAAAAGAGCCCCACACTCATTCACCCCCCCTCTAAGTGTGGTAGGTGTGTCCAACACTCAACATATCCTACTTTTCCACAATATTGGCATGTATTATTCTTCTTACCATTTTTAGTTGATAATTGATCATCTTGATTCTTTTTTTTGTTCTAGTTGACAAAATCCTTATCATGTCCACCTCCATCATATTTCTCCCAACTACATGAACAACCTATTTATTTATAGTTTTGTCAATCTTTTCCCTTAAGGAGATGGACATGTTTATTAATTTCAAGTTTAGAATCATAAAGCAAGTTTTCATGTTCCTTAATTAACAAACCATGAATTGAATCAAAGGTACATTCCTTCATGTCTTCTTTTATAGAATCCCCAAAAATACATAATTCGAAACATCATCGTGTATCATAAAATTCATCAAGATAATTTTTATAAGTTGACTATTCATCTTTCGAAAATCATTTATGCATTCACTCAATTTCAAATGTAGCTCCTTCACACAAGCAAAATAATCTTCAATCATATCAAATAAGAGAGGATTAAAAGATATCAATTCTTTCTCAATTTTCATAACCAAACTTTTGTTGATCTTATCAAATAGAGTCTTCAACTTCTTCTAGACTTGATTTGCACACTTGATCTTGCTTTTATGAAAGTGAATCTCCTTGTATATGTAGATAATCATGAATCATATAGCTTTATCCTTATTCTTATTAACAATGAATCTATCATTTTTATCCTTAGGATCTAGAACCAAAGTCTTTGTAAGTACCAAAAAGATTTTCTTTTTAATAATATTTTGATATATTGTGCCCACATGCGATTGTTGTGGCCATTTAAATACAATGGATCTTACTTATAACTCATAATAACTATGCAAACTTGACTTAATTTCCAACTCTAAACTTGATTCAATATACATCAAATATTCAATTCGAAGAGGAGCACATATACAAGGAGAAAACTCCAAAGTAACTTGTAGAAAGAAAGATACATGTCAAACCACTAGCTCTAATTCCATATTAGATAAATATGGAATTTATAAGTGGTCAAAAATGAATTCCAAAAGGTAAGTGGTGGCGCAGAAAGATGCCATTATAGCATTGAAGCATAATCAAGCATAGCTCGATATGGAAAAAATAATAGTTGATTAATTGATTTACCTTGATTGTGATTTTTGGTTGATTGATCCATAGGGCCATATATATATATACTATATATACTCAAAGGAATAAAATGAGGAATACTTAGTTCACTTTGGTACTCTTAGGAAATCCCAAGATCCACATTTTATTCCTCGATTTATGCATTAGTCAACCTTAAATTGTGTCCATGGAGAAACCCTCTAAATACATAACTGCAGAGTTGGGAATATGGACCTTAAAATGAGGAAGAATTAATCAATTTTGATACTCTTACATGAGATCCAAATTTTATTCAATGAATTATTCGTTAGTCAACCTTAAACTATCGCCAAAGAGACACCCACTAGCTCCATAAACACAAGAGTTGGTAAGAGCCTATTGTTCTAACACATGCGTTAGATGGTGCAACCACATTAATTGAATAATTTTTGGCATTTATTTAGTGGGACGGCTCATACTTATTTAAGAAAATTGAGTGCACACTACCATATGTTGAGGATGCTCAAATTGACACTCCATTGTTGTATAAATAAAAAAAATTGGAAGCAAGTAAATGGTATTGAAATTGATTTGTTATCACATTCTTCAATAAATATTACTTTTAAACAAAGTTTGAGTCCACCAGAGGGGTTGGTATTTACTGCAAAGGAATTTAGATTGTTCAATAGATGTTGAAATCAAGAAGACTACATGGCCCTAGGTCTTTTCAAAAATATGAATGAACACAATGTTATTAAAGGAGAGTTCGGGACCTCTCTTCTTTGATGTCGTAGTGAAAGAACAACTATTGTATTACAACACTTCTTTATCCTTTTTTGTTACACATCAAAATTCCACATTTTCATTTCGCACCCTAAGTGTCACAAAGTCTCGCAAAGTGACGTATGCACCTCAGTAAGTGTCACATTCACTGTCGCAAGTGTCGTATGCACCTTCCCAAGTGTCACATTAAATTTGTGAGGTGTAACCACCCCTTGACACCATTAAAACAATTTGTCATGGCTCTTAAGTCATATGGGAGGAGGAAAACCATAATTTCTAGGTCAAAACACACTTTTTCCTTGGAAAATTCGACGCTTTTTTGAGAATTTATGAACGATGGCACCCCCTATCCATACTTGGGGTGCACCCAGGGTGCCCCCTATGCCAATATAGGGGATATCCAATCCTATAATGGTGATCTATTTCTCACTGGGGGGGAGCGTCGGTGTTGTTGAGAGAAAGGGGGGTTCTCCCCCACCTTAATCTATGGGCATCTCTTTGAGATTGTGTTAGTTGTGTTCTACCCGAATGCTTGGGATTCACTTTAGGATCTGATACAAGCCTTAAGGACACATATCCTCAACCATACCCCTCATATTATCATGGTTTTTGTGCCTCTCAATCCTATATATTTAGGACTTTCCAAGGTGAAATGGGAGGAAGTTTTCAGATATCAAACTTATGATCTTGATAGAATCGTGTAAGTGTTGGATGAGGGGATCTTGGGCAGGTTGTTGCAACCAAATCAATCATAGTATGCAAGTATTCTCTTTGGGTTCTCATTTGAATATACTTGGCCTATTTCCTTCAATCTTATGTATTCTTGTATGTGCTTGTCTATTATTCCTTCAATCTTTGTAGATGAATTTGTTTGACATAATATTGTAGAGTAGGAGTTATTTGTTTCTCTTTTCTACCTATTGTAGGTACTAAGTTGTGCTAAGGAGTTTGGATATCAAGCTCAGAGTGGAAGTAGTGAGGACAAAATTTGAAACAAGGTTCATCACACCCTTTCTCCCTCTCTCTTTTTAATTGGTTAAACTGAATTGAAAGGGGTGTTGGTGTCCATTTGTAGTCTTCTTTCTTGGTAATAGGGGTCTATAATCTAAGGGATATTTCACCTCTCCACAAGGGAAATATTCTGTAATTCCCTTTCAAACATTTTAACGAGTGTGAAAGGAAGCAATCTCACTCAGAAATCTTTTCATGTTTAGGGAGTCTGAAAAGATCTTAAAGGAAACTTCAAAGAGTTACCAACGTAATGTCAAAAGGTTTTGAACAAGACCCATGGACTCCAAAGAGTCGGTACTTTTCCCCCAGCTACGTGATGGAAATTTTCCCCCAACTATGTGATGGAAGCTAGTGGCTTTGCTCCAGCATGATGTCTGGAGGCTGGAGGTTTCCCCCCCCCAAGATTTGTTTCATCCACCGATGCTTAAGTTGTCACTAATTTCTGTACCAGATGAAGAAAAAGGGTCAACAGACAAAGGTGGGTGAGAATAAAGTTTTGTTACGAAATCTAGGGAAAGAATAAATTTATGAAAAATTCAGTCATGGAGTTGTCTTTAATTTCTTTTCAGACTCTCTAAATGTGAAAAATCGTCGAGTTTACTTTCTTTGGGCTTATAAAACTATGCATTGAAGGACCTATGTGAGTCCAATCTCCAGGACCCATCTAGGACCAAAACCCTCCTTCCTCAGCTTTGTTAAACATATGTCAAGGGACTCATCCAAAGGATGAGCTATACTAATCATATGTTATCCTCCTCAAGCTCATTTAAAAAGAAAGAGGTACTCATCTATCTGGGTGGGGGGGAAATGAAGGAAGTGGGTCAATATTTTTGGGATCCTTTATAGAAGTTATTTTCTCCCTTCAACATAGAAATTTTTTGTGTCTCATCTTGCAATTGGGTATTCAACTTGTCTCTAAGTCATACCAATTCCATGTGTCAACATAGATTTTTGTTCCAGTCGAAGAGTTCTATGATTTCCGTCACATTATGTTCTTGGTACTCGTTGAGTCAGTGTTGCCAAGTCAGTTTTCATGCCTCATCATCTTCAAGGGATGTTTCACTTGAAGCCAACCATCTGCAGTATTATTAATTTCCATTTCTCATGTTAGTCCATACTCATTCGATTCACCATCTTACATCACTTTCCTGCATCATTTTTGTGTCAATGATGGGGGATACATCAAGGTTGTTAGATTACTGAGAGGGGGGTTGAATCAATAATAGAGAAATATAATCTTTTTTAACCACATAATGAAAGTGTTATATCAATGTAGCATTATCATCCAATATTTGCAGAGTAAATAAACAATGAACAAATGAACAATCATACACATACATAGTACACCGATGTTTTTACATGGAAACCCAAAGCGGGAGAAAACCACGGAATGTTTTTTCTTATATGTCTTGAAGAATTACATTCATTGGAAGCACCAACTTCCTTTGTTTTATAGTTGCAACTGGAAGGAGGCTCCAATCCCCTAGTTTCTCAGCATACAACCTGAGGGAAGCTCCAACTCCCCAATTCTCTGGCTACAACCAGAAGGAGGCTACAACCCCCTATGTTCTCCAGATACAACCGGAAGGTGGCTACAACCACATTTCCTTTCCCCTTTCAACCACCCCGACGTATAAGTAGAATGATGGAACCACGGTCACACTATCACTGTGAGATATACTACTGTAAACCTGTACCAATAAACCTACACCAAACAACCTGTACCAATAAACTGAACCATGTTATATCAACCATGAATCAACCTGTACCTCAAGATGTAATCAACCTGTACCATAAAAAAGTGCATCAACCATGCACCAACCTGTACCTCAACCTGCAAACCTTCCTTAAATTTAACAACAAGAGACTAGCATTTTCATCAAACTTTACTTTGGTACCACATGACTAGTTTTGGATTAGTCAACAACCCTAACTTGAAATAATGATAAATATGTACTTGTAATGAATAAAGATATGAAAATAGTACACAATGTTCTTCAGTGTGTTTTGTGCAATTCCTTTAGGTGTCACTACTTGGAACCTCTCAAAAAAGGAGTTATAGAAAAAATGGCATAACTTGTTGAATTATGGATTATTCTAGAGAGCGAACTTGTATAGAATTCCCCACACAAAATATTTGTTATATGGGTCTGAAAATTTTACACAGAATACTACAGAATGTACTCTAACCAAAACATTTGGTCTTACTGAATTTGGATATGTTATGAAGAAGTTATGACATTTTTACCCGAAACACATGTTTTAGACTAGTTTTAGGACTAGCCACAAACCCTATTTTCCATGAAGTGTAACTCCAAATATACAACGACCCACATGCTAAAATGTGTACCAAAACTAATTCGATATGTTTCCTCAATGGACTCCCAATTTCACGGTCTGAATCATTCTAGAAAACATTTATTGTGAAAATGGTGAGATGACTTGTAAATAACATACCTTAGAAAGCATCATCAGAAGAATTTATCCTTCTTTGAATTTCGACCTTATTTACTTCACCTTCCCTCTGAAATTCAGCTTATATATCCTTTGGTTACCTCAGTCACCTGTAGATATTCAATATGCTCAAGTGTAATTAAAATGAGAGATCTCTTCCTCTTATTTATACTTTCATGTAGCTTCCTTAGAAGCATCTTCTAGACCACTTTGTCCACATAGCCACTTTGTCCAGCTATTTTCCAAACCTTTTATGTATCTGACATATTTCTTTTTATCTGTAGAATTTTCTCCATCTCGTTTTATTACCGATCTTGGGATCTTTGGGACCTAGTCTTTGTTCACTTGTTCTTCATTTTTTCTTATCCATAATTTCTTACATATGATATCAATGTTCTCTTTCATGGAAGTATCGATCATTCTTCTACAATCAATAGCTATGTGTCCATAGTTATGACATTTGTAACATTCAATGTTACGTGGGGCCACATAGTCATTTCTTGCTTAAACATTTTTATAATCTCTACAATCTGCAACATTATGTCCAAAATTAGTATAATAAAAACAATGACCATAAAAGAAATTTGCATACCTCGGAGTGAATGATCTTCTTTGTGGTATAGTCCTTATGAATTTATTCCTTTACTGATCATGATCATGGTTGAATATTTTTTGTGGCTTGACCATGGATGGTCTTCTTGAAGATGTATCTTTAATAATTTTCTTAGATTCTGGTTGACCATGATTTCTTCCTTTGAGTACTTCTACATAACTCTTTCTATTTTCTTCACTCTTCTTTTATAGAAACCTAAAGTTCTTATATTCATTCTCTATAACTGATGGGGATGTTTCTGTCTCTTCAACGTTCTTATTGAGCTTGAAGATTTTACTTCTCAATGTGACAACTTCTTCTTCAAGCTTCTCAACCTCTTTTTCTTTCTTCATTATCTGAGACTTTGTGACTTCTTTTGTTCTTTTCGCTTCTTCAAGATAGATTTTTATTGTGATTATTTATTCTTCAAGTCCTTTCTCTTCTAGACCAAACTCTGCCTCAATCTAGTTTAGATTGTTAGTTCTTTCCTTTAGATGATATGTCAATATATTTTCTCTCATTTCTGCTTCTTCCTTCTGTGCTGCTATGTTGGCTTCCAAATATTGCTTTTGATATTTAATATTTTCTTCGATCTTTCTGGCTTCTTCTAGCTGAGTTCTTAAGTTCTTGATGACTTGTTGGTCTTCTTAAAAAATGTGAGAACTTTCCTTTTGTTTCATCAATTATTTCTTGAGTGACTTGTTTTCTTCTCTTTCTTTTATTAGTTCATCTAAAGAACTGATAAATTTTTCTTCATAATTGTCTTCTTTTTCAATTAGTTTTTCTATCTCATTTCCTTCATGGAATTATATTTCAAAATGTCCACTTTTTTCACAATAAAATAAAAACAACATAACTCTATTGATTATGTACTCTTCGTCTTGTGAATTTGTTTGACATGGTGAACATATTTATTCTTGATTTGTACCTGCATCTTCTTTGGCATTTTCTGAATCTGCGATGGGTGAAGAATATATATCATATAACTTATCCCAAAGTTCTTTCACTGATGAAAATTTACCAACCTTTTCTCTTACCGGATTAGGTAATCCTTCCAAGATGAAATCAATTGCTATCTTTTTATTCTTCTTCAATATATTCTTGGTTGCAATATTTTCCCTTTTTGAACTATCATATACTGTAACGATTGATATCCAAATATAATACCCCTTTTCCTATAAAAATACATTCGTCCTTTCACTCCATAGCTCATACTTTAAACCATTCTGACCATTAAACAATGGTACTCCATTCTAAGAATAATCCATGATCTCCTTCTAGTGGTTAAACTGTTTCCTGAAGAAACCTTCTCTGAAACCAATTGTTGGATTACTGAGAGGGGGGGTGAATTAGTAATAGATAAATGTAATCATTTTTAACCATAAAATGAAAGTGTTATATCAATGTAGCATTATAATCCAATAGTTTTAGAGTAAATAAAAAATGAACAAATGAAAAATCATACACATACACAGTACACCAGTGTCTTTATGTGGAAACCCAAAGTGGGAGAAAACCATTTAATGTTTTTTCTTATATGTCTTTAAGAATTACATTCATTGGAAGCACCAACTTCCTTCATTTTCTAGCTTCAAATGGAAGTACACTTCAACCCCCTAGTTTCTTAGGATATAACCTAAGGGAAGCTCCAACTCCCCAATTCTTTGCTAGAACCAGAAGGATTCTAATACCCCCTATGTTCTTCGGATGCAACCGAAAGGTGGCTACAACCACCTGTACTTGACCGGTCCAACCGCTTTGACGTAGAAGTAGAATGATGGAACCACTATCACACTATCACTGTGAGATATACTATTGTAAACCTATACCAATCAACCTACACCAAACAACCTTCAATCAACCTATACCATAAACAACCTGTAATCAACCTGTACCATAAACAAGTGCATCAACCATGCACAAAATATGTACCAATAATGCATCAAATACACATAAACTATGACTCATCAATATGTACCAACACCATCAACTATACACCTCATGTATGTGCCAACTCATCAACTACTTGTCTCAACCATGTACCCAATATGTACCTCAACAAAAATCCCTCATCAATTCCATCATCCAAATCTGATTTGTAACTCTGTAATATACCTGGTGTATATGATCACATACCTACAAACCTTCCTTAACTGTAACAATAGGAGACTAGCATTTTCATCAAATTTTACTTTAGACTCACATGCCTTATTTTGGATTAGTCAACAACCCTAACTTGAAATAATCATAACTATGTACCTGTAATGAATAAACATATGAAAATAGTACACAATGTTCTTCAATGTATTTTATTCAATTCATCTAGGTTTCACTGCTTGGAACCTCTCAGAAAAGGAGTTATATCAAAAATGGCATACCTTGTTGAATTCTGGCTTATTCTAGAGAGAGAAATTGTAGAGCATGCCCCACACATAATGTTTGTTGTATGGATATGAAAATGGTACACAGAATACTAAAAATTGTACTATAACCAATACATTTGGTCTTACTAAAAATGTACATGTTATGAAGAAGTTATGATGTTTTTACCCAAAACACTTGTTTTAGACTAATTTCAAGACTAACCACAAACTCTATTTTCCACGGAGTGTAAATCCAAAAATACAATGACCCACAAGATGAAATTTTTATCACAGCTACTTGGATATGTTTCCTCAAGGGCCTACATATTTTATGGTCTGACTAATTCTAGAAACAACTTTATTGCGAAAATCATGAGATGACCTGTAAATAACATACCTTACAAAGCATCATCAAAAGAATTTATCCTCCCTTGAGTTTCGACCTTCTTTACTTAACCTTCCCTTTGAAATTATCCTTAAATATCCTTTGGTTACCTCAGTCACTTATAGATATTCAATATGTTCAAGTTTACTTAAAATGAGAGACCCTTGCCTCTTATTTATACTTTTATGTAGCTTCCTCAAGGGGTTACCTTCTAACCATCTTAAACCACTTTCCTTATTTTAGGGCTAACCCACTTCTAACCACTTGTCCACTTAGTAATTTCTCCATTAA
>ML873887.1:8073-19161 GCA_009831015.1 Picea engelmannii | reverse complement strand
TGTGTTAATTAAATATGTCCAAAAACCTTTGAAACACCTCCTCTTTCAACCATCTGTCAAAAATAACTGTTGGCTTTGTCTTGATAATTCACCACCTGTCTATTCCAAGAGGTTTAGTCTCATTCTGATTCGAAAATTTCTGATCTGGGCAAAAATTTGCTCATTCTGGAAGTTACAGGCTTTCGGTGGTTAACTTGGAAAGCTTCTGGGTGAAGTAACTACCGAAAGCGTAGCTTTCGGTGGTTAATGAACCGTTGTCCTGTTCGCCTAAACCACCGAAAAGGAAGATTTTCCAGAAATAATCTGCTTTGGGAAAAATCAATTTTCTCGGCCGTGGAATGTCCATTTTGCATGTTCCAATAGTCGATCAACATCTACAGATCATAAGATTTCCAATGGTGCAATAATATTTGGATTTAGAGCTAGGGAAGCTAGAAAAATTTTCCTTACAAGATTAGGCATCGTTCTTTCAAAAATGCCAGTGCGTTTTTTATCGTTAGCAGTATGTTTAGATGCTTATTCGATATTATACCATTTATGTGGTATGTCAGATAATGTATTCATAAACCTGTGTGTCCATACTCATTCATCCTGATATCTTGATTTTTTCCATTCCTTCTCACATTGTTGAATGTGATCTACTGGGTCAAACCCTAGTTTGAAAGTCGGGATGTCCAGGTTTATCGATAATTGTTTTCCCCCAAATATTTCGACAAAGTATAAAGTGGTAGTGTTCTATGTCTATAGTCAAGGTGCATGCATTTCCCACCATCTAGTGGCTTGACCCGTGAAATAATCGACTAGACTTTGAATTCTCCCCTATTCTCTGACCGACTTGGACACTTCATCGACATGCACCAACATAGAGTTCCTTTCACTGAATCACAAGGGTTTCCTTGCATTTGTATAAGTCAGAATAAGTGTCAGTGTTTGATTTACCTTTCTTTATGCCACAATGGGTACAACTTGTACTAAGAAGCATGATTTGGATCTTATTATTGGTATGGATTCTATTGACCAACATTCTTTTTCTTGGGATTTATAATTCTCCTTTTTCCAATTGTACAATTTTGCGTTTGAATTTTGTCCTATTGATAAGGGAGACCCAACTAGGATTTCTCCTTCACTATTTGGCATGCCATTGTCTCTTTGCTAATTATTTATTTGATATAGTTTTCTAACTTCCTGAGCTTCATTCCATGTCTCAACCAAAGGTTTTCCTTCCTTTGGATCCATGGGATTATAATTTTCTTCCGCTCCCTTTCAATTTGATCCTATCTCTTTCAAGGGAGATTGTAGCTTGCACGTTTCTTCCCCAAGGTATGTCGACTAATACGGGATAGGAATGGATTCCTTTGACCAAGTTGATTACTTCAAAATTGAATCTCGTCAGTAATTCCCTTATGGATGCTATTATGATTTTAACGATACCGATTGGTTCATTGAACCTTTGATATGCTAGCTTTAGGAAATTCATGGTTGGTTGTAGCGGTGGTTTTTTGATTCAAATCCATTTTTCCCTTGGAAGTATGTTTACTTGAGATCCAAAATTTACTATGACTTTCTTGATCATGTGTTCGTTGATTTCTAGGTCGACTTGTGGGTCAAATTCGTTGGTATGTCTTTCTTGAGACAAATGGCACATAATTTTAACATGGCTTTGGTCTTCTTTATATTCCCTTAGAATACTCAGTGGGTCGATCAAGAAACTGACCGACCAACTACTTTCATTTTACTAGCTGTATAAATTCATCTAACATCGTGTCAGAAATGTTTGTATGTTCCCCCTTATTTATTTTATCTTGGTTGATATTTTGAAGAATTTCATCACTTCCTGCATTAGTTTGTCTTGTTGATTTGGATTGGGGTATATATGTTAGTGTTTACTTTGTCGAATTGTTGAGTATGGATAAATATCTTCACCAGCTCCTGAATGTGTTACCACATGAAGGTTCTTTGAATTCATAATCTCTTATTTTGGCACTGTGTGCAAGAGATTTACATTTCTTTTGTTCATAACTTTTTCTAGTACAATCAGATAGTTCTCTAGGGAATGATATCCTACTCCAAAAATATTACATAACTTGAGATTAGTTTTTTCTTTGATGGGACAATATTGTCTTATATGGTCATATTTCCAATAATTGAAGCAATAATAACGTCCTTTTCCATGTCCTCTACCAAAAGTTTCCTCGTCCTCTGCCTCGACCTTGATAACCACCTCAATCTTGTCCTCTGTATCCATTTCCATTTGCTTGGTCGACATGATGGTTGAACACCTTTGTATGATATACTAAGTGAACATTTGGTCTGTTCTTTCCATTTAGCTGACATTCCTGAGTGGAATAATTATTTTCTTCGCATATATGGCACCACTTGGGGTGTGAATTCCTTAGATTGTGCAAGAAATATCTTGTTATGTGATTTGTTGAGGCTTCACAAATATCAAAGTATGTTTCGATCTGGATGTGTTTGACTGATGGGTCCAATGCATCACTGAAATTGCAGTAATATTTTGTGTGACCCTCACTTGAGAAAATGGTACACTAGAGTTCGTTGTGTGCAATCGACATGCTTTTGATTGATTGTTGTATCTCTGTGAGCTTGTCTTCTAGTATTTTTTCAATGATTGCCGAATATAGGGTTCCTTTGTCATCCATTTCAATTTGTTGTTCTTTTTTCAGTATGTCTTCACATGACTGAAGATCGCACATTTAGAGGGGAATTATGATCTTTTCTATTAATCCTGCTATATACCACTGTACCAACAACTTTTGTTGATTGCATAAGGGATTTGAATTAATAAATATTTAAACCTCTTATCATATTCTCAGACTATTTATCCCAGGTTTGTCTTGATTTCTTTGAGTTTTTTGTTTCCAAGTGATTTCTATCTTGAGTTTTGAAGAGCTTGAGGAAGCTTTGCTTTATATCTTCCTTTGAGCGTTGTTGATTTTCAATATAATTCATAAACCATGTAAGCGCTCTGGATCAAAGGGTGACAACGAACTGTGCCATTTGTTTGTCCTCATCAGTTATGTCAACTACATCCCAAAATTTCTCGCAAACGAACCAATGTTTCTTAGGGTCTTCGTCGCCTTTGTAAATCAGGATATGATTTAGACCCATATTTGCTTTCAGGAATTTATTTGAAAATGGAATTATAGTAAGAGTTTGTGTTGAGGTTGACTGAGAGGTCGAATTACTTTCTTGAGTCAGGTTCTGGGTTTCTGACTTGACCAATTCAATTGCTAACTATGCAGGTTCTTTTATTGGGCTTTGAGAGTCTATCTGACAAAATTTATCTACATATTCGATGAATCATCATCTACAAGGTTATGATAGTTCGTTTTCATTATCTATTGAATTGGAATCTTCTAAAAGTAGATTCAATAGGGGGGTGGCATATGTGAGATATCTTACATGAAGATGTATATATTCTAGTTGATTTCACCATTTTCTTATGCTTCAATTAGCACTATATCTCTTATTTTACCAGTGTTATCAGTTCGACACCTCACCCACCATGACTATGTATCTATGTGAATTATTTGGCGGAGGAAGTCTGAAATATGCATGATAGGAATTTTGACAGGAGAAAGTCAAAGTGCGGGTCTTGAATCATCTATCTCCATGTTGACTTAGTCATTTGATTGTTGGGAACCATTGACCACCATACTCAATCGAAATATTCTACTCCTCCCAGGAGTTGTCAGGGCTCTCTCAAGGGATACTCTAGCGATATGCCGCACCTGGGTAGGTTTTCTATGAGATTTTTGGAGATCCCCCTCATTTCGAAACTCTTATCATTTATTTTTCCTTTTATCTGGCTCTATTTTTTGAATGTTCACTGATGGTTTATGAATCTGTGTTCGACGTGAAAATTTCTCATTTGAATTAATTATCTTTCTCTCATCTTCCGATATTTTCTACTTGGGTGTGGCTCAAATTCAATTCAAATTTTATCTTTAACTTCAACTTCGAATTATCTCATCCCATGGGTCATCCAACCCCTTGATGCCGACTCGACTTACTGTCAACAATTTACAATGTCACATTTTGTATGCCCATTTCTTTAGAAAGTACTCCCTGTTGGCGCAACTTTGATCAGACTAGGGTCCTTCTTAGGTTACCAAAATAAGGTATCGAGTATTCTAGAGTGCTGGCATTTTCATCTCCTCTGAAGAGAAGAAGTCTCACCTGAAGTGTTGCCGAGACAAATATATAGGGAAGTGCAAGGAAAAGACTTAGGAGGATTCACAGAACCTTCAAGATTCATCCTGATCTTGCGTAAGACATCTAACTATAAAACATATTTGAACTCATGTGTGCAAGAATTCAACCTACTTATGTTGCAGAAAATCATTTAAACATAGATCCATCATGTGGAAATTATAAACCATAAAGAAGTACTGTAATGCATGAGTAAAACACAACATATTTTGAAAATTTAGATCCTTCTTCATATTATATTCAAAATCTTTCTTCATTTACAAGCTCATAGACAAATAATAGTGCTCTGTTATAGACTCTTGGCCCTGGACTCATGTTACAGAGCTCTAAATCTCAAAATGGTGTACATATTACATTACCGACTCAGAACTCTGACCTTTCAACCGCCTACAATAACTATGACATCAACCTAATAGTAAGGGAAATATCAAACTAAACGCAATCACAATTGAACCAATCCAACATCTAACCCCTTTACAATCATATTCCTCCCTATATATAAGCTAAGTTCTGTCTTTTGTCTTGGTTCACACACTTTCTTGTTCTGTTGCAACCGCTTTTTCTTTGATGGCGTTGCGCTGTCCTTTTCGAAACTGATTTCTGTTGCTTTTTCTTTCTCTACTATCCAGCTTCTTTTGAAGCTTGCGCATAGGGTACTCAACCAAAACTTGCACAATTCCTTATCCCAAAAATGAAGGGCCCAACAATATTTGACCACAAACCTTGACTCGCCCTCGGGTCAAGTGCTCGGTTCTTTCACAGATTCCAGGAGAAACTGTTGTTTTCCCTTGTCCTCCTTTTCTTATTTCATTTTCTCTTTTGTTTGTGATTTCTCTTATTTTGACTCTTCAAATGAAGGGCCCAACTCTGGGAACAACTCCAAGGTCCGCTTCCTCACTCCTTGAAAGCTTCCAACTTTATCCTGCCACTTCCTGTCAAGGAGTGATGCCTCTGCTACAAATTGTTGGGTCGCCTCTGTACTACACCCCTTTGGCTTGGATGCGACCAACGAGTTCCACTAAGAATCTGTTGTTTCATGAAATTGATGCATCTGCATGTACACTGTCTGAATGATAGGCCATAAGTCGCGCAACTCCTTCTTTGCTACGGATTACGCCTCAAATAGGGCATTCAATTCATTGTCCACCTGCTAGATCTGGTCGAACTTCTATTTTTGCTCCAACGGATCCATCGTGGCCACAACTTATTCATTAAACACCTAGATTTTGGTGCGCACATCCCCAGGACCTGGTTGCATCTAATGATGATTCCCATCCAATCACTGATTTCCCTAAAAATATTTGTGTACTTAGTTGTGTGCTTATGTAGTACAGCTCAGTCATTGTTGCCTTGTAGTACTATCTTCTCCATTTGCTCCTGCAACTTTTGAGGTTGTTTCTCTTCTTCTTGTTGAGTTTGCTGCAACTGCACTTCCGTATGCTTAGCGTGAATGGCTAGTTGTGTCTATGCTCCTTGGAGCATCTTAATATGATGCTTTGACTCTCCTGCATCGCTAGCTTCGGGAAATTTGGGTGTGACCTTTCGAATCCCCATCCAAGCTTCAAAAATCCTTTCCTGCACTCTTTCCAGTCTACGCTCAACCTGGATATTTTCATGCACTTCTTATGTCCCGCATTCTTGCGCAAGGAGCGCTTCATCCATTATGTATTTGTCAGACCTCTCAGCCTTCTAGAGCCTCTGATTTAGTTGATCAGTGGATTCTCTGATCATTCCAACCATGTGTGTCGCTAGACACTATGAAAGGTTAGCGGGAGATGGTGCTACGTCACTGGGTGCTCGAGTCCGCAGTGGAATTCCACTGGATGCTGAGTGTTCTGAGGGAGTCTCTACTTTCACCTCCCCTGGGAATGGTCTTGGCACCAGCCTTAACCTCAAAGTTGATGTAAAAAGTGTCATAACCTTCTCTCTGGCTAGGAAGAGTTGCAACAACTCTGTGCACTACTGAGGGTTTTGGAGAACCAACTCCAACTATTCCTGCGCAGGTGTCACACTCTGCCCGGATGTTGAATCAGGTTCCTTCTGAACCTCTAGTATCTCCTTCCTATTTATTTCATTTTCTTCATGCGTTGCATTTTCTTGGCCACCCTTAACCTTGGCCGTTGAGGGGATTGCTAGGTACTTTGAGCTTGTGGCTCCTCCACCATTTGGGTGTCCTTTCTAGCACAAAAGGAACAATCTGTTGGTGCTGGATGTTCAAGTTTGGACCAGTCAGTTGTAGGATTTTCTCTAGTACTTCCGGGTTTGGACCAGAAACTTCTGGTCTCGGCTCAGGAAACTCCTTGGTTTTTTCCAAGAGTTCTTGCTCTGCTTTCTCTGGGGGATCAAGTTACATTGGTTCTGGATCTGTGGTTTGGGGTGGAATGGTGGTTTTTGGGGGTGGTGAATGTGGTTGTAGTGGTGAAGGAGGGTTCTCAAGGATGATGGTGGATGGAAAGGTGTCAGGATCAGGGTCATCCTGAATATGGATGATGGGGGTTGCTCTGACCGCTGAGCGGATGCGGGGGATGACCGATGCAATGGGTTGGGGGTTCATAAATTTACTTGGCGAGACCCTGGTTCTGAGCTTCTTCGCCATTGGTTCTGTGCTGAATGAAACACTCAGGATCACGTTGACATCCTTTCCTATCAACATGACTTTATTTGGAAGTGACTAGAAGACTGACAATGTTCTTTTCTTACACTCTAATGTCTACGTCTTGTCTTCCTCCTTAGAGTCCGACTGTGTCAGAGCTTATTTCTTCTATGGCTCTGATCCTATGCTTGGTCCTACCCCTACTTATTTTCCTTTCTTCTTCAGGAACTCGAAAGGCAGAATATAGTGCATCCCTGATTTGCGCAGGTTGCGTTTAACTCTTGGCCACAAAATTGCCTCTTTGTCAAAGGCCTCCTCATTTAGGTAGAATGAAAACATCCTTGAGTGGGAATCCTCCCTGTTAGCATGCCTTGTCCATACAAACATATGATGTCGGTTCATACTAAAAGTAATGTTCCTTGTGTTGTAGTTGAGGAGCTTCTGTAGAATGCACAGCCTATGTGTTGCATCTATAAGCCCATTGTACCACTTAGAGAACGTTGCAGTGTTGAAAGATGTATTCTCTAAATCCATCCTGGACTGCCAGGGCTCAAACATCTTCGCAAGGTGCCCCCTTGTATTATAGTGATGGTGGTCTTCCCACGGGTGGTTTCCACTTGAACATTGCGAATTCCATCAACATATATCCATAGGTGAAGGTGCCTCCCTTCTCCTAGGATTCCTAGGCTTCTTCGCAAGCCACTAGTAGTTCCTCCAGTAGGTAACTACACCAATTGAATACAACCCCATTGGCGCAAACATCTGCTACTGAAAATGCATCTAGCATGCATTCTCCCTTGTAATATGACCTCATAACCTTGTTGGCTATGATGTAACAACTAGTCCTAACTATCTCTAGTAGTATGGGGTCAATTTTTGTTGTGCGCCCCCCCTTCTGAGTGTGGAATCTTTCATAGAGGCTGGGCTCTCATTTTTTTTTCGGTTCTTACTAGGACCTTGGAATCCCTTCGAGACATCCTATCCTTAGAGGGACAATCCAATAAGCTGATGGATGTCTTCAACATGGATTGGGTACCGCCTATCCAAACAGAGACTTCATTCATGCATCCTGCTGATAAGGAATTTGGTGCACTTCCCAACATCACCAATGGTATGAATACTGGCAGGTCTCTGAGGTTCATGATAGTCGAGTTGAATAGGTTGATAAATTCCAGTTTTGGCACGAATTGCATGCCTCCCAAATAGTCTGGAGCTATATCCCATAAGACGTCTATGTTCATCTAGGGGAACAAGACCAGATCTGTTAAGTCAAGATCAAGGAGATTGACCTGCTCCACCTTCCCCTTGAGATCACCCACGACCTCGACTTGGGGGTAGCAGGGCTCGTTTAGTACCGCATCTTTAGACATGGCTCTTTGGCTTCTTGTGGCTCTCGACATTGTGGATTATGAGTTATCAAAAATTCTGCGGCAAGCTAAGGATTAAGGATCACAACTACAGGTTTCTCAACTGCACATGCTTGCTCACTCTACATAATTCAGAAATTGCTAAGTTCTTTGCAAATGATGCATTCTCAAAGCCTTATACTCGGTCTTAGCGGGAAATTTTAGCAATAACTATTGTTCATCATGACCATATGTACGCAACTTGGATCTGAGTTGTTCGATGGGATGGGTTAATGGGGTAAATCCTATCGGGTGATTCTGGCATTTACTTGTGCAAGTTGGATAGGGACGTGGTCAGTTTCAAACCTTTCTATTTGACGGGTGGGAATCTTGATGCGAATACCGATGACATCTTCGCGTATAGTGTCTTTATGTCTTAACTGAATTCAGATGGGGTACCGCAATGGCAATAAAGGATGTGACTAGACTAGGTTTGTGTGGCACATGGACTCATATCGTATTCAGATTCTTTCTTCTTCCGACCACAAAGGGGTTCCCGTCATATTAATGATTGTCCTTAATGTATTCTTTACGCTTCTAATCCTACATTCCTGAGTCAAACATTCTGCATAAACCAACACTTAAACAAAAAATAAACTACGTGTCATGGCACAACACTGCGCACATTGACTTTATTAACTGAATTTACAAAAAATTTAGAAAACTCAAATCTAACTATTATACATGCTCCTTCGAACTAGAAAAACAATCGTTTTATCTCAGTTCTGAGATATATAGGGTTTCAGGTGAGCGCAATTCACCAATCCTGGCCACAACATACCATCCAATTGTGCGAGTCTGAATGCTCTTGAAGGGTGGATGTCCACAATTATAAATGCTCCCAACCAATGCATGCACAACTTTCCAGGATGCTTCTGGTACCGACTTTCATAGAGTAGAACCTTGTCTCCTTGCGCAAATACTTTGGTTTTAATGTGCCTGTCATAGAGTAGAACCTTGTCTCCTTGCGCAAATACTTTGGTTTTAATGTGCCTGTCATAGAGCAGAACCTTGTCTCCTTGCACAAATACTTTGGTTTTAATGTGACTATCATAGAGTAGAACCTTGTCTCCTTGTCTTCTAAAACCTGGTCTCCTTGAGTTCTTGTAATTCCATAAGTATCTATGCAACTGATTCTTCCTCCAACATATGTGTGATCTGTGCCATGTACAAACTTGGAGTGATGAATTATGCAGGAACAACTGCCTCTTTCCCATAAACTAGCTGAACGACGTGTACCTGTGGAGTTTATTTGTGGTTTTCCTGTAATCCCATAGTACTACTAGAACTTTGTCATCCCAATCTTCCCAAGTTGCGCAACAGACCTTTGTAAACCCTCTCTCTAGAATCTTGTTGAATGATTCTACTGTTCCATTGGCCTACGGGTGATAAGGGCTACTTTTGTGATGTTGGATCAGGAAATATGATGTAAGCTTGGATATAGTGCTACTAATAAAATGAGCTCACTGATCACTGGTTAGGTTCCTAGGACATCCAAATCAAGTGATAATATTCTCAAAAATTAACCTAGCAGCAGTATCAGTTGAACAATCCTGAACAATTGTTGCTTCATCCCAACGTGTAAGGTAGTCAGTTGAAATAATGATGTACCTAGCCTTTGAATGCTTAGTTGTAGAGATCAAACTGGTTGAAGTGGTAATTCATCTCGTGGTGATGGATTACCCACTCTTTGAGAAACATCACATGATCTAGCATATTCCTTTGCATCCTTGAAGAGAATTTCCCACCAGATTCTGGCTTAGAGAAATTTATGCTCAGTGGCCTTTCCTCCCACATGACCTCCCGCAACTCTGTTGTGGCATTCCCATAGTATATATTATCTTTCATGGTCTAAGACGCATCTTTTGAGGATACTATCTAGTCAAAATTTATACAACTATCTTGCAATCAACTGGTAATCCGCTACTCTAACAACCATATGGTGTTTCTGGGTTGCGGAATATGTTTCTGGGCAGGCCCCTGTACTTAAGAAGACTACTATGTTCTCCAGGTACTCTAGTATGGCCTCAACTCAGAACAAGTTTTCATCTTGGAGCTGATCGTCAACTGCTCTGCCACTTTCCCCTGACTCTAATATGGACAGGTGATCAGGTCCTACATTGCATATTCCAGTCTTAATAATTATTTCAAAAGAGAATTCCTGAAATAATAGAAACCAACTACAAATTCTCCCTTCCAACACAGGTTTTTTAACTAGATATTTCAATGCAGAATGATCAGTAAAGAACTTAAAATCAGAACCTAACAAATAATGTCTAAATTTATGCAAAGAATACATCATGGCTAAACCCTCCATTTTTGTCGTTGTGTAGTTGCACTCTTCTTGTGACAACTTTCGACTCGCAAAATAGATAGGATGATCCATGGCTCCATCTCCAGGTTGCGCTAAGATAGCTTCTAAGGAAATTGCTGAAGCATCTACATGGACATGAAATTCATTTTCCTAGTTTGGGAATATCAGAATCGGTGTTGTGTTGAGCTTCTCCTTTAGGGTCTCAAATGATTTATCACATTCTGGATTCCATTGGAATGTTTTGACCTTTTTCAGTAGATTTTCCAGAGGTGAAGTAATGCTTGCATATCCTCTGATGAACCTGCGATAGTACCCTGTGTGTCTCAGCGTGGAGCGCAATTTATTAGCACTCGTACGTGGTGGCATGTTCACAATAACTGCAACTTTGGTTGGGTCTACTAATACTCCTTCTCGGAATACTATGTGACCCAACAAATTCCCATGTGGTACACAAAATATACACTTTCTGAGATTCAATGATATCTTCAATTCTCTGCATCTGTCAAACATCAAACCTAACAACACTACATGTTCCTTAAGCA
>ML873885.1:7321-19161 GCA_009831015.1 Picea engelmannii | reverse complement strand
AGATCAATATATTCAGATGTAATAAAGGTAAATATTAATAAGGCCTTTCAATAAAATAGAATAAGGCAGATGTAAGAAGACCTAATAGAAGATTATGCTTCTAGATGGATCTTCCTCTAGATGCTTCCCTTGATAGACATAGTTAGTATAAATAAGGGTCGAGGGTATGAAAACCCTAGCTTGGAGATTATTGTAACAGAGCGCTGCTCAATTAGAGGTTGCCCCCTCGAAGAGGCCTGTGAACATTTCTTTCTGAATCAAAGTGTTATTTTTTTTGTTGTTCTTATATCATTTCTATGTTATTGTGGAGATTATACTGGATCTAATACTGTTATTCGGCCATTTCTAGCATTTTATTTATGTTTTTCATATTTATTATATCTGGTATCTTGCACAGAAGGTGCTTTTGTGACTCGCATTTCGTGGATCTGGGGATGAGGCATCTCAACTCTCCAATTCGCAATCTCTGAAATGGAGCTTGGTTGCATGAGCTCCTTCCTCCATCTTCTGCAGATGTGACCAATGGCTATGACCACAGCCTTATTCGAAACTGCATTTCGCAATTTCGCGTTTCACGATTTTGTTGCGAGTCACTCTGACTCTTCCAACTCCTGATCATGAAATGGAGCCTTGCAACTTGTAATATCCTTCCTTCACATGCCCACAGTTGTGACCAAGAATTTATCCATAAAGTTCTTTCATGATTTCTCATTTCGAAATTCCTACATTTTGACATTCTTGTGGAGAAGTATCTTGACACTCCAATTCACAAACCCCAGAATGATCGAAAGGTATTTCAGCGTTTTGCATTTCGGCATTTTGGCATTTCTGTGATGAATTGTTTCAACACCTCCAATCTCCCAGTATTCGAAACTCTAAAATGGAGTCAGGTCAACAGTCCATGATCTCCCTTTGATCGAAGACTCAGATTAAGTCATGGTTTTGCATTTTGCGATTTCGGCATTCTTGTCGTGAATGTTCTTGAC
This sequence comes from Picea engelmannii, assembly GCA_009831015.1. Taxonomy (NCBI): domain Eukaryota; kingdom Viridiplantae; phylum Streptophyta; class Pinopsida; order Pinales; family Pinaceae; genus Picea; species Picea engelmannii. The sequence continues at coordinate 18,175 of ML873885.1, read as the reverse complement.
ACCTACAACTCCCGGTATCCGAAACTCTGAAATGGAGTCAGATGAACGTATTTTGGCATTTCTCATTTCTCTGTTTCAACATTCTTGTTGTGATTGTCCTTGACAGCTCCAACTCCCGATATTCAAAACTCCGAAATGGAGTTAGATCAACATATTTCGGCATTTTGAATTTCACCATTTCGACATTCTTGTCGTGAGTGTCCTTTACACCTCCAACTCTCAGTATCTGAAACTCTTAAATGGAGTCAAATCAACATATTTCGGCATTTCACATTTCTTTGTTTTAGCATTATTTTCGTGAGTTTCCTTGACACCTCCAACTCCCGGTATCTGAAACCCCGAAATGTCGTGGTTTTTCATTTCGAAGTTTTCATCATTCTTGTCGTGAGTTTCTTCCTTGACTCCTAGAGTTTTCGCTTCTAATATTTCCATGCGATCATCGTTGTGTTGTTGGTCTTGATATTTTCCATCAATGAAAAACATGCATACTCTACCTCTATCTGAAAAACATGCCAACACTTCCACCTATCCCCCTCAATGATGGACGGTTCCGATATACCTCGAAAATTCGGGACTTCATGAGTCTGCTTCTCCTGTGCACTCTAAAGGAATTACGGCCTATGCACTTACCTTTGGATTCAATGATGGTTGGTCCATGTGCTCATATCTAATGCCTGAGATCTGTTCTCCTCCTCAGTGCGCTCGTTCCTCTTTTCTGGACTCTAATCCAACAATCCAAATTATTCACAGCTCTTGATCCGATAGCCACTTTCGCTCCTCCTCCTGAGCTTATGATCTCTTCCAACTTAGTATATTTTCTAAGTATTCAAAGTTTTTGGCCTCCGACCCTTCTCTTGCAAGACTGGTTGAAGGGTCTTATCTTCGATTTTTTATTTTCCTTCAATGACAAGCACACTCTTTCTATAAACGTGCCAACAATCTCCCCCTTTGGCAACCCTTAAAGGATGCACTATTCCTCTTAGAACTCCAACTATAGCATCCAAAACACACATTTTTGTCCCCCTTTGACATCAATGTCAAAGAAAAATGAGAGTGACTCTATTCTCCCCCTGATCAGATATACTATGAGAACTCTACCCCTAATTAGATAGACTATTTTAACTTGATAACCGAGTCACGCCCAACTTCTGGCGTAGATACTCAAACTGAGATTTTGGAAGAAGTTTAGTGAAGATATCAACAATCTGATCTTTGTATGGAATATAATGCAAATAAACAATAGTGTTGATTACTTGTTCCCTCGAGAAGTGATACTTGATGGGTATATTCTTGGTATTGGAGTGAAATACATGATTCTTTGACACACTAATTGCACTAGTATTATCACAATGAATTGGAATTGGTGCATTATATTTGACCTCCAAGTATGCAAGTGTCTGAATCATCCACAATACTTGGGTACAACAAGTGGCAGTTGCAATGTATTAAACTTCTGTAGTTGATAAGGAAATGGAACCTTGATTCTTGCTAAACCATGCTACAAGAGAATCTCCTAAGAAGAATGCACCTCCAATCGTGCTTTTCCTTTCATCCACGTAGTTATCCCAATCAACATCTAAATATAATGATAATTGAAAATTCAGATTCCTAGGATACCATAGACCATAGTTCATTGTTCCTTTCAAGTATCTAAATATTCTTTTGACAGCTAGAAAATGACTCTGTTTAGGTGAAGACCGATACCTTCCTACCATTCCAATAGCATGCATTATGTCTGGACGAGATGTTGTGATGTACAACAGGCTTCCTATCATAGACCTATATGAACTCTGATCAACATCAGGTGAGTCATCTTCCTTTCTTAAATTGCATCCAATGACCATAGGTGTGCTCATAGGCATAGAATCTTCCATTTGAAACATTTTCAACATTTCTCTTAGATATTTCTCCTGAGAAAGAAATATTCCTTCAGACCTCTAAGTAATTCTCAAACCAAGAAAAAATGGCAGTTCCCCTATCATAGACATTTCAAATTCAGACTGCATGGAAGAAGCAAACCATTATACCAATGAAGAATTATTACTTCCGAATATGATGTCATCTACATAGACCAACACAATGAGTAAATCATTATCCTTTGTTTTGATATATAGATTGCAGTCAACTATTCCTCTTGAACCCTTTGTCTTGAATATACTTATCCAATCTGTAATACCATGCATGAGGAGCTTGTTTCAACCCATATAGTGCTTTCTTCATCTTCCAGACAAGGTCAGGATTATCTGACAGTTGGAAACCCTCTGGTTGTTCCATATGGACATCTTCTTTTAGATATCCATTTAGAGAAGATGACTTCACATCCATTTGATAGAATTTAAACTTCTTGTGACAAGCATAAGAAAGAAACATTCTAATAGCTTCTAATCTTGCTATGGGCGCAAATGTTTCATCAAAATCCAGTCCTTCTATTTGAGCATACCCTTTTCAGACCAATCTATCCTTATTTATTAAAATATTTCCTTGCTCATTCATCTTATTTTTGTAGACCCATTTGGATCCTATTACATTTTTATTTTCTGCCCTAGGAACAAGTTCCCAAGTATCATTATTTTCAATTTGATTGAGTTCCTCATTCATTAATTTTAACCAATTTACATCCTTATTGGATTCATTAAAGTTCTTGGATTCCACCATGGATATGAAGGCTATATGTGATTGCTCAATGTCTTTGATTATCCTTCTCCTAGTTTGTACACCTTTGTCTTTCTCACCAATTATCTGACTTGCATGATGATTCTTTTGAATAATTATGGAGGAAGGATTTGATGATGATTGTTGTCTTGACTCTTCTTATCTGGGTGTCTCTTCTCCACCTGATTCATCATCTTCTTGTGAATATAATATTTGTTGTTATTCATTTTCATTATCCTCATCATATTCTTCATCTAACTTTGTGCTTACTCTCTATTGATCTTTTACAGGAGCTTCTTCATCTATTCGAACATCAGTACAGTATACTAATTTATGCATTTTTTTTTAAAGCATTTGTATCCTTTACTGTTTTTTGCATATCCTAAGAACATACCTTCATCATCTCTACCATTAAATTTTTCCATATGATCAACATTATTTTTGATGTAGCATTTACTTCCAAATACTTTGAAGTGCTTGATTGATGCAGGTCGACCAAACCACAACTCATATGGAGTTTTATCACTTTTTGGCCTTAGATGTGCTTTGTTTAGAATATGAATAGTCATGTGAACAGCCTCCACCCATAAGGTTTTTGAAATGTCCCTTTCACTCATCATAGCCCTTGCCATCTGCTGAACAGATCTGTTTTGGCATTCTACAACTCCATTTTGTTGAGTAGTACCTAGAATAGTATATTCTCTTTTAATTCCATGTCTGTCACATAATTCTTTGAAATCTCTTGACAAAAATTCTCCTCCCCTATCTGAGAGAATTACCTTTAAATTCCTTCCTGTCTAATTCTCACCTAACACCTTAAACTTTTTGAACTTCTCAAATGCATTAGATTTTTCTCTCAGAAAGGCAACCCACATAAGTCTGGAGAAGTCATCAATGACTAACATAAAGTAGCATTCTCGTCTAGTTCCTTCATTTCACGATGGTCCACATAGATCCATATGAATAAGTTGAAGTAGTTTCTATGAATATGTGAAACTCTTCGATTTCAATTGAACATGAGTCAACTCCCCCATTTGAAATGATTCACATATAGAGTTATGAGGCTTAGATATTCTTGGAATATCTTTCACAACACCTTCATTATTCATCTTGACAATATGATCAAAATTCAGGTGTCCAAGCCTTCTATTCCATAACCAACTTTCATCAAATTTTCTTAAATGGAATCCCTCCTTATCTTCCTTTAGAACATAGACATTGTTTTTAGTTCTAACCCCTTTTTCAATCATCTCTCCCGTGTTCACTATTTTTATTTTACAATCTTTGGAAGTGAAAGTGACTTCACATCCTCTATCACACACCTAAATCACACTAAGAAGATTATTCTTTAATCCATCAACAAATAATACATCTTGAGCTTTGGCTCTTCCATTACCTAAGCTTACTAGACCTTTACCTCTGATCTTTCCTCGAGCATCATTTCCAAAGGTCACATTGCTTGATTTACTTTCTTTGAGTGATAGGAACTTGTTGGCATCCCTACATGATTTTGTTGTTTAAACGAGAAACTATACTTTATGTATCGGCCTTCACCTTGTCTTGTAAAAATTATCTTTTTAGACAATGACTGGGTTAGTATAGTCATTCATTAATCAATTAAATAATTTCATGTTTGTTTTATTCCATGTTTGATTCATGACTGAAACCATGAATCAAACATGGAAACTTAATTTCGTACTATATCCCTATTCAAAGCATCTTCTTAAAAGGGTCATTGTGCTTGTATATACTCCATGTTTAACATTTGAATGACTTCCCTTTGATTACTTTGAATGTTGATATGATACTTACGTTGTTTTTCATTTGAATTATAAACATGTTTTATTTGAATCCTTTGCAAACCAACTATAGTCATTGCTAGACATGGGAATTAAGTGCATCAGAATCATATCCTATACTCGATCTTTGGCTAGTAGAATGAATTGACAGGATTTTCATTATGAGTTGAGGGTTTTTACTCGATATTTTCAATACCAGGAGCACTCAAACTTCATGACCAAAACCTTGAGCTTTATACTATGATTTCACGAGGGTTTTGCTTGGTTTCTTTCCATTTTATTCACTAAGATTTGTTCCTCCTACTCCTACCATCTAAACCCATAGCTACCTTGAGTTTCCCTCGTTAAAGTCCAGTCATATTTCTAATGGCTCATGTTGTCTAAATAGAGCCAAATGGCTCTCAAGCATTGTTGTCTCATGATGATGCTTTCGAGGATTTGAAAGGCCAGGGTTGGGAAACCTTTATCAAAAGGTTCGAAGGGTATAACCTTCACGTGGCTAAGGAATTCGCACAAACTTTTAATGGGTATAGGGAAAAAGTTGGAGATATTTAGTTGGAGGTGATTGAGGAGTTTATCATTGAATCCATAGGACTTCCATCCACTGGTCAGAAGTGGTTCAAGAACTCAAAAATCGAAGAAGTGTCATGGGGCCTCTTCATGACGTCCAAAAAGATTGATTGTTGTGAGAAAGGTATTCTTGTTTCTTTGCTTAAGGTTAGATGGAATGGTCTCTTGTTAGTTATTAAATAGTTTGTGACCTATGAAGGTCGTTGTGGTCTATTCTATCCTTACCATATATGGTTGCTTATGCACTTTATAGGTTTTCATTTGAATGTGCTATTTTATTAGTTGAGGAGTCTATACAAGATGTCTAAGAGATATGAAAAATAGAGCCTTGACTCTAGTCTCTTTCACCATGGTTTAATTAAAATGTTGTTGGTTCATCGTTTAACAACCCTGGATGATGACTAGGATGGGTTCCTAAACTAAAATGGATTTGCAATAGATATTCCTATAGAAACCCTTGTTTTGGGTGAACCATTGATAGGGGAACAGTTTGATTGTTCAAGTAATGGGCCAAAATCTCTTAAGGAAAACCCTCATGATGAGGAAATACCCGATTAGTCTTTACATGGGCAACAGGATGTTGGTTTCAGGTTGAATGAAACCCCTCTACATGAATTAGTTGTTGGCCCTAAAGCCACTATAAAAAACGATAGCAAAAAATCTCACAAACAGTCAAAACAAAAGCATGCAGCATTAGTGTTTCGAAATAAAAGGGTTGGTCGGCTGATCTTGAGAAGTTTAAGGAATCGATCTAAAACTCATTTGAGCTTGATCAGCCTAATCGAGATCAATGAGGTCTCATATCCCAAAATTGAAATTTTCCTCGCAGAAGAAGACCCAAATTGTCATAAATCGGATCCTACTCAGCAATACGACTTTGTTATTAATATTCCATCATGTCTCAAGGTTAGCAAGGGTTTTACTAGTATTAATCTTGGTCAAGGGATGGAAATAGGTAGTGTTGATATTTGTGCACCCAACTATACTCTTCATCGGCAGATCGCTCCTTCTGTGCATTGTGAGGTCTGCTTACATTGGATTGAACGGTACTATAATGATATCCCCATTATCCAAGAATAAATTAAAGCACTCACAAACCACAATGCATTACTCATAAAATAAAATCATGACCTCAGAGAAAACAAACAGAGACAAGACAAGCGTCTTAAGAAGACAGGAAACATTGTGATAAAGAATGCAAACAGTGTGAATGCCATAATCAATTCCGATTTATCTTGATCCATGTTTAGTCATTGATTAAATGGTAAAACGGTTTTTTTTTCTTTTTATTACAGTCATGTTATTTTTTGAATAAAATCGGTTAAAATTATATTTCTTTTGCCAATATAAGACTGGCTATAGAATCTCATGATTCTGTAGCGAAGTCATTTTTATATAAAATTTAGTAATTAATTGTTAATAAATTATCTAAGTTGTTCCTATTTCGTTTTCAGGATGTGGTATATCTTGATGTTGGTTTTATGAGGTGGAACATGTTTGATTTAGATGATTAGTATCTCTCTCCTGTTCATTTTGTAAATAGAAAAAAACTTTTATAAGTATTTGAAGATACAATTTGATTATGAGTGGTTGTAGGCCTTCCATATTTGTAATATTTTGATCTTATGGGATCTGATCCTATCCTAGGAGATAGGAAGTTGAGATTTCAAAAAATATTTAAATACTCTCTATTTTGTAAATGAAAGCCATCTTGGCCTAGAACCAAAGATGGACGAATGACTTGCAATAATTAATGGAACAACATACAACATTTTGGCTTTAATCCTTTGTAAATGGTGTTTCATTAATGTTTTGTTTTATTTAATCTTGGTTTATTGATATGTCTTGTAGATTTAGACTCAATGATATGTTATGTTTCAGGATATCCTTGCTTTAAATATCGTTCATGATTTGTTGTTCCAGATATTGACACCGTGATCATATTTTCAATTTGAATATTACGATTTCTCTTTGATGTTTAATTGAACAATGAAATGAAGGTGTTACACTCAGGTTCATCTGACTGTAATCATTTGTGATCATAATACCACATAATTAATTTGTGTTCCCTATTTTGTTTCTAAAATCTTGGCTACCAATACATTCTATGAATTTATTCAGAATAGTTTCAGTATAAGTCTATTGCAGATTTATCTCGTAGGTGTGGCAGTTGTATGGTCTTGATTCATATAGAGGCATGAACACATTTAACGAACTAATATCAGGTTAGTTGCTTTGTTTCTAATTTCTGTCATTTTCTGTATTAGTGAAACAAGAATGTTTAGATCATATTTTGACTATCTATACACCTGTGTTTCATAGTTTAGTTAACTCAAGTTTTGTTAGATTTATAGAAAGAAGAAAAAAAAAATTCAAATGTGCTTTCTTTATCTACTTCTCAAAAGAAATTATTCTTACATTGATTTCGTAGGTTTCCAGTAAAACTTGCAACTTGTAAATGATGTTCATAAGTGAGATTTTTGTGTTTTCTTTTTCTGCTTAAATACATTTACAATAGTTATATTAGAGTATATATATATATATATATATATATATATATTATAATTTTTAGCATTAATTGGTTATCTCTTTCTCTTTATTTTAGGACTTTAGATTGGCTAATCGATCCATTAAACCCATCAGAACAAGTTATACCAAACGGATTGGGTTACTTAGACAACCTGGACCGAACTTGTTCTTCCAATTGATGGTTGGTCAGTTTCACCTGCCAATAAATGGTGCTAGAAGGAGGGCCTAATTTCAATTGATGACATGTGGAAGTCGTAAGACTCCTCCTCCACACACTCACTCCCCTATAGTAACACGTAGTCGCTCAAACAACAATGTTACTTCTGAAAAAAACAACTACCTCAAATGAAGATCCTGAGATTCCCGTTGAGTCGGTGACACCAAATCCCCAAGAGGCCAACATACAAGAAATTGTTCATCAGTCACTCATAAAGACACACAGTGATTTAGCTTATATCAGAAAACCTGGTAGGCCACTAAATCAACCTCTTGAATTCTCAGATATATGAGAACAACTTGAAGGCACTAGTTTTCTCCAAAACTCGTTAGGTGAACAAACTACTAATCCTACCGAAACACTTATTCTCGGAGCTGGAGGATCTGGTATTCCACCTTACCCACCTCATTCATCTCCATCCTCTTCAGGAGGAGTATCATCTAACAAGGGAATTTCCTCGTCTGAATCATCTCAGACTTCGACACCACAAATACCCTCAGTGACCCAAAACAACCCCGCTAGACCCTATCTCGATCAAGATGTCATGGTTGTACCCAGACCCCAACACCCATTACCAAAACACCCAGAGAAATGGTTTCCTAAGTTTGATCCAGATTCTAAACAATATGTTGAGGATCACATAAAGAAGTTTATGTTGGCCATTAGACTCTGAAGTGTAGATCATGAAGATGTAGTCTGTAGACTCTTTCCTTATACATTTGAGGGAAATGCCTCTACATGGTATTTGCCCAACAACCCCAGACCATTGTCTCTTGGGACAAATTTGAAACCTATTTTTTAGAGAAATTTGGAGATTATAAATCTCCTAAAGTCTTGGTTATGGAACTCTCCAGCCTAAAAATTAACCCTAAGGAGAAATTAAAATATTTTAACCAAAGGTTTCTTATGTTAAAGAATCGAATTCCCACAGATTCAATTCCTGCTGAAAGTCTAATTGTTGCATATTACACCAAATCTCTACATAATAATATAACAATTTGGGTTAAAAGGTCTAAAAATTCTACATTGTTAGAAGCCTTCGAGGAGGCAAGAAAAATTGAAAAGGATATGTTAAGATTAAAATACAATCTCAATAGTGAAGCTGAAACAACTTAATCCTCTAAAAAGAAAATAGAAATCCTTACTAGGCCTCCCCAAGCCAAAAACCAACCAGAAATGTTAGACTTAGAAAGCTTGCAAAAGGATTTCCAAAAATTATCAAATCAATTTGTAGACTTGAAAATATCGGTCGAAGAGGCATCCTCAAGAAAAGGAAGTTTTAAACCTCCTTTCAGAAATCCTTTTCCTCCCAATCGGCCTAATCCGACCACTGGAGTTCTTAATTTCGAAAGCTTGCAATACGCTTTGCAAACTATTCTTGAAGCACATGATAACTCTGTCCCTCCCGAAAGTTTTGAAGATGTAGTTGAGGAGGAAGTAGTTGAAGAAGAGGAATCATCTCTCAATATCTTCAGACACTTATCTAACAGTATTTTTCAAGCAGACTTTGAAACTGTACACCCTTACAACACAAGAAGAAAAACACAGAGAAAAACATCTTCTGAATTGAGTAATAATGTGCCTCCAAAACAGTTGAAACAAGATGAAATAAAACAGATTTTAGCAACCCCGGTTTTAGAATACGACTTGATTGAAGATCTAAAAAAATTAAGGGCTAATATTTCTGTTTACGAGATTTTGAAATTTTCTCTTATTCTGCATAAAATGCTTCAAAATATCGCAGAAAACAGTAAGAACAACGATCCTATCAGCAAGAAACCTGCAGAAATCAATTCTAAAACAACCAAAAATATCCCTACTAAAATGACATCTGAACCTCTGGATAAAAGGGGCCTAACTGAAAAAATTGTATCAAATGTAGATAAAATTGTTTCAGGGATAGCGACAAAAAATCAGCAGAATTTTGTTGTTAACACTCGTAAAAATGTCCTTCCTTTCTTATTAAATTTTGAAATTTTCAATAGAAACATGTTGATACTGAGAGGGGGGTGAATCAGTATCAAGTATAATTTAAAACCTTTTTCAACTTATACTCAAACCTTTCAATTATATCCAATGAGCAATGAACAATAGTATAAGAGTTACACCAATACACCACAATACACCATGCACAATATATGAGAAATAATCAATAGTTATTGTTCAAGGGAAGTAATGAATTCCAAAGGTAGCTACATATTCCAAATGTAAAGGGAGGGATAAACCTCCAAGAGGAAGATACAATCCTTCAATATCAATAGAGAGTTGAACTCTCCATCCTTTCCCCTTCCTTCCACCCAAAAATATATGAGAGATAATAAAACTTCACATTAAATCATCACCATCAACCAACCATCACATAGAACCTGATAATGCTTCCTGAGACTTCTTCAATTTCTACAATTATTCAATTCTTGGAATACTATGATCCTGTAGATAATATTATTCAATTTATTCTCTGAAACTTCTCTGAGTTTCACTCCTTAAATCCTCCCCAAAAAGAAGTTATAGAGAGAATGGTAGACCTTGTTCAATTCTGGTTTATTCTGGAGACCGAACTTGTACAGAATGCCCCATGCTCAATATTTAACATCCGATTCTGAAACTCGTATAAAATAAACTATCATTCATACTCTTTCCAATGAAATTTATCCCATGTCATTTGTATTCACTATGAAGAAGTTATGACTGTTGTACCTGGAACACATGTTTATTGACTAGCTTCAGGACTGGTCAAAAACCCTATCTTCCACAGAGTGTATCTCCATAGTTATAGAGAATAAGGATATGCAACTTTTACCACAGGTACCTTGATATGTCTTCTCAATACCATATCCATTTCACCATATGAATCGTTCTATAAAAAAAACTTATAGCAAAAATGGTAAGATGACCTGAAAAATAACATACCTTAGAACACATCACCAAAGACTTCATCCTCCCTTGAAATATGACCTTCTTTACTTATGACTTCCTCTAAAATTTGACTTGTGTATCAAATGAATGTATAATGATATTTATTTATACCATTTATGTCACTTCCTTTTTAACATTAGGGCCAGCCTGACACTTTCTTATTTTGTAATT
>ML873884.1:0-10727 GCA_009831015.1 Picea engelmannii | reverse complement strand
GGTGGTATCATGGACTCACCACATTAGGCCACAATCAAATAGTATCCTACCCAGAATTTACTCAGAGACTCATTGATAGGTTTGATCAAGGGGATCCTGAGCTACACTTCCGGGAGCTCACACAGCTCAAACAAACTGGCACGGCTGAGGTGTATATTGAAGAATTTCAGAGGTTGGCAGTAATGGTGCAAGACATTTCTCCAACCAGACTCATGATGCTCTTCACTGAAGGGTTGTTGGAACCCTTGAAGGGTTGGGTAAAGGCTTTCAAGCCTACCAATCTACAGGAGGCTATCTGGAAGACGAGGGATCTGGGACCAGCTGCTAAGCCAAAATTCATACCCAGACCACCTCTTAACAATGGTGGAAGAGATCAAAGGCCTCCAATGAACCAGGGAGGACGTGACCCAAAGGGTTTTGACAGGGGCCGTGGCAGAGTGGATGAGAACACCAGGAGGGAGTTGAGAAGGAAGCAACTTTGCTTCACTTGCAAAGTTGCCAATAGATTGCCAATACAATGCCAAGACTAAGACCAAAACACCAAGAATAATCCAAGACTGAGCATGCACCTCTCTTCTCCTTCCTCCTGCAGCTGCAACTGCCTTCAAGATATGCGCACTAGATGAGTGAGTGTGAGTGTGTAAGAGTGAGGCATCATCCTCACATATAAATACTAGTTGAGGAGGCGCTAGGGTTATGTCTCTTCACTTAGTAGGGCCGACTTCTTCTAGGAGTGGTTAAAACCACTTTATAAACACTAGGGGCCGACTTTATAAACACTAGGCATGATCCTGCACATCACAGCTACGCCCTCCATGGGATCATAAGTCACAGGGATCATAGCAATGTCAATCACATCTCATCATCAATATTATTAAATATGTGCATAAAACCCCTATTACCCCAGTTAAATGCTCAAAGACATTATACAAGTCTACAATACAAGTTTGGAGAAAGTGACAGGGCGTCCTATTGGGCTAGTGCCCACTGGAAGAGGAAAGTTCCCGGAAAAGACTAAATCTAAGCCATGCAAGTGGGTGATGTGGATAAGGGATGTCCTGACAATGGGTGCAGTGAAAGCAAGGGAACGCAAAGCTTTACCTATGGGTGCCTTTGTTTAAGGCAAGTTGCACCTGTCCCGGATGCAAATGTTTCAAAGCCCATTCATGCATTTTATTCTTTATTCTTATTGCTTTTTATTCAAGAAGCTAATCAGGGGACACTGCCCTGGTGTGGTGACCAGTGATGGCAGCGTTACCCACAAGTACTTTCACAAAAATGAGAAGGTTGGCTCGTGATGAGACCCCCTTTCTCTTGGCCATGCAACCAAGTGTCACTACCCTGGCGTGGTAACTAGCTGTTAGTAGTGTCATACTGTTAGGTACCCATGGACCTAATAGGCTCGCTCGTGATGACACCCCCTATCCTCTGACTAGGTCTTGTTTTATTATTTTTATGGGTCCCTCTTGTTTCTTGCTGAGAAGCCTTTTACTACTTTCTCGAGGATCCCTGGGCAAAGCATCTCGAGGTTTTATTTTTAGGCTTTTATCTTTTGCCAGCTTGCTTTTACCTTCTGGGCCTTTAGCCCCTTCTTTCCACGAGGTAAGGTGCAACCCTCAAATGATTGGTCAACCCAATGCCCGGACAAGTGTAATGGGATAGATGAGCGGGAAGCAAGATGAAAAAATGGTGATATGACAGGAGTGGACAATGACTTTTCATAAATCCCCCCAGTGGAAAACCAAAACCTATGGACACAAGCTTACTAGGGCATCCTGTCATTCTCCCCAGACATGGTCAAGTGGACAAGTATAAGATCCAAGCATTCGTTAGAAACAAAAGGAATTAAATGCACATATCCAAAGGTTTTGAGGATCATAGTGACACATACCATGATACCCGGACTCATTACCTCATGGAGCAAGAACCATCTCTGACACAAGACCAAGTTGATGGTGATGGATGTTGTTGCTGCTGGCAAAGTAGAGGCGCTTAAAGGGAGAAAGAATGGGCCCTCCAGGGCCATGCCTAAGTCGATCTGGCTCTCGGTACTCCATGTCTAGGACCTATGGGCCTCGAGACATAATCTCTTAGTTATCCCTAAAAGTGGGGATAACATGTCCCATCTTATCACAATGATAACATTGATAAGAGGAGAAATCTTTTCCCTTTCTTTGACCCTTATGATATTTATGGAATCTCTTTGGAGGGTGAGATTCTTTATGAAAGCGGGTCTCCTTTTGAAAATGAGACTTTTTCTTTCCTCCTTTAGCATGCGCAGTGAAGGCTTGATCTTCATCTCTTAATAGGACAGCTTCTCGATTGGCTACTCTTGCTTCTTCTTGAACACATTCTTCCCATAAACTGTCAAATTGGAGTTTCTCTTTTCTTGCACAAATAGTTTGGATGAAGGCATCCCAAGGTCTTGTGAGACCATTAAGAGTTGTCATTATAAGTTCATCTTCATCTAAGTTGTGTCCAATTGCCTCTAGTTGTTCCTTGAATTGAGAAACCCTAGAGAAATAGTCTTGCACTGTTTCTCGTTTCTGCATCTTTGTATTCTTGAGTTGGGTTCTCAAGTTCATCTTTCGGTTGATGTTTTTCCTTCATACATTCTGGTTAGGGCATCAAACATATCTTTTGCAATATTCTTAGAAGACACTTGAGGGATCAAGTGGTCTTTAATGGAATCTGCAATTATTCTTTTAGCCCTAATCATATCCTTCTTGTACTTCTCTTTGGCTTCATCTTCTTCGGGTTGTGGTACGTTTTCTTTTATGAATTTTGCAAGGTCATTCTCTTCAAGAACGAGTCCAATTCTGTACTTCCAGGCACGGAAATTTTCCACACCTTCTAATTTGTCAACAAGATTGGTGCTTGCAGACATCTTGACCTGGAGCTAAGAAAATGACCAGAAAATGAAAGTGCTCAAAAATTGAAACTGAGCTTACCAAGAGATGTGCTGGGCTGAGGCGAGTTTGCTGGAGTTGACTGTTTCAAAAAATTCCAAGTTTTACCCCTTGAAACTTGACCTGCACAAATCTAGACCGGTACTTCTGGTATTGATTCTGGTTTCCTGGTTTTCTGGTTTTTTGGTACCAGTCAAAACTAGGGTTTGACTTTCCGAAGAATCTGGCCACTGAAAAGATTTGCTCAATTTGCCAAAAGATGCGCTAGGGCATGGCGCACTTCCCAAGATAGTTTTTGGTCAAAATTTCCTCTTTAGTAAAAAGCCCTAATTTTCTTGTATGGCAACAATGACGTCTAGATACTCAGTGAAAGATGCTCTATTCAATCAAGCTCTGAAACCATGTTAAGTTTTTACTGTTGTTATTAGATTAATTCCAAATTACATGAGTATTCAATGCATTTCCAAAACAACAACATAAAGAGGAACACTAAAAGAAACACAATCACAAGGTACGCAACATTTTATCCTGGGAAACCCTCATGGGGGAGAAAACCCAACAAAAACTTCATCAATAATAGATTGCCAATACAATGCCAAGACTAAGACCAAAACACCAAGAATAATCCAAGACTGAGCATGCACCTCTCTTCTCCTTCCTCCTGCAGCTGCAACTGCCTTCAAGATATGCGCACTAGATGAGTGAGTGTGAGTGTGTAAGAGTGAGGCATCATCCTCACATATAAATACTAGTTGAGGAGGCGCTAGGGTTTTGTCTCTTCACTTAGTAGGGCCGACTTCCTCCAAGAGTGGTTAAAACCACTTTATAAACACTAGGGGCCGACTTTACAAATACCACCATATAAATAGGGTTTTCCCAATCCACAAAAGGGGCTTTGGTCTTATACAAGACCCGACATGATCAATCCACAAAAGGGGATTTGATCTATAAGATAATAACTCAAATATAATTAGAATATTCTTCGAAGTTACAATATTTTAACATTTATAATTTAACTTATATATAATAATTAATGTATTAGATTAATTATTATTTACAAGTATTGCACATTAATGGTTTTATATAAGTATTATATCCTACAGATGTATATATAAGTTATATATTTAAAAGTTCATTTTTTTTTTTTATATATAAGTTTTATGTTTAAAAATTATAAAAATGTATTTATATTGTTTCCCCATCATATACAAATCCTAGCCTTTCAAAAATCAAGCAGATCCGTATTTGAATCCTGGTAACTTAGATTATATGTGATCATTCAAGATAATTAGAGGTCGACAAGAGATGCAAGATCTTTTAAAAAAAATGGACGTGGTTGTACTTAATAAAGATGAAGAAATTTCTTGTCTCATAAATCATAGTCAAAGATTGATCATGCAAATCAAAAAGTGAAACAATCAAAAGAAGATACAACCAGAAAAACTAGAACAACTTATCAACAAAGATTCATTAATCAACAAGGAAACAATGATCAATCCAATTGAATTAGGGATATCTTTGGACATTGAAGTAAAAACGACAAATAGAACCTTAGCAAAACCATGTGTATCTACTAATGAAATTTCAAGGATCAACACAGTGACACAAGTGCACGAAGAAGACATAATTCCAAAAGTGAATCAAGAAAACTCAAAAATTATGATAAAGGAAAATCAAGTTATAAGGACACCTTATCTACATCCTAATCATAAGACAACACCTTAACCAATCAATATTTCTCTCAACAAATACAATATTTGACCTATATTCTGAAGAAGATCAATTCCAGTGCAATTTGATCTCAAAATAGCAGTGATTCTTGGAATCCCATTACAAAAATCCCAGAACCCTATAAACACTTTGTTCCACAGAAGATTGCACTAGAGTCGGCTGACACTTCAACAATGCAACAATTTTGTTAACATCATGAATAGACTATCACATGAAAGCATTACAAGAAAGAAAGAAGACATAACCTTTTTACGCTTTGAGGACAAAGCATCCTTGAAGGGAGAAGCAATGTAACAAACATAAAGTACATATAATAATATTAACAGTGAAAGGTGTTGAAATATTATAACTACGAGGAATATTCTAATTATAATTGAGTTATTTTCTTATAGATCAAATCCCCTTTTGTGGATTGATCATGTCGGGCTTTGTATAAGACCAAATCCCCTTTTATGGATTGGTCAAACCATGGTTATATGGTGTTGATTGTAAAGACGACCCCTAGGGATAATTAAAGTGGTTTTGACCACTAGTTGGAGAAGTTGACCCTGCTTGATGAAAGGACATAACCCTAGCGCCTGCCAACCAGTATAAATAAAAGTGGAAGGCGCCTCATTCATTCACTCGCTTAAGTCACTCATCTAGTGCGCAAGTTTTGAAGGAAGTTGCAGTTATAAGAAGGAGAAGAGAGAGGTCCATGCTTAGTCTTGGATATTCTTGGTGGTTTGGCCTTTTATCTTGGCATTGTATTGGCAATCTATATTAAGGAAGTTTTTGTTGTGTTTTCTCCCCCATGAAAATTTCCCCCCCCATGAGGGTTTTCCAGGATAAAATGTTGTCCACCTTGTGATTGTGTTTCTCTCAATGATCCTATTTGTGCTATTATCTATGAAAATCATTAAAACTTAACATGGTATCAGAGCTAAATTGAAGAGAGCACCTTTCATTGGATAATCAAAAACATCAGTGTTGTCGTACAAGAAAATTAGGGATTTTATTTGAAGAGAATTTCTAACTAAAAACCATCTAGGGAAGTGTGCCCTATCTAGAGAACACATTGGCAGCTTGAGCACACCTTTTCAGTGGCGAGAGCCTCCGAAAATTCAAACCCTAGTTTTGACTGGTACCAGAAAACCAAAACCAGTACCAAAAGTACCATTCCATATTTTCGTTGGTCAAGTTTCAAGGGGTAAAACTTGAAATTTTTTAAGTCAAACAGCTCCATCCTACTCACCTCAGCCCAACGCATCTCCTGGTAAGTTCAGAATCACTTTCTGAGCACTTTAAATTTTTGGTCATTTTCTCAGCTCCAGGTCAAGATGTCTGCAAGCACTAAGCTTGTTGACAAGTTAGAAGGTGTGGAAAAGTTTTGTGCCTAGAAGTACAGACTTGGACTCATTCTTGAAGAGAATCACCTAGCAAAATTCATAAAATAAAATGTACCAGAACCCGAAGAAGAAGCAACCAAAGCAAAGTATAAGAAGGATATGGTTAGGGCCAAAAGGATCATTGCAGATTCCATCAAAAATCACTTGATCCCTCAAGTGTCTTCTAAGAATACTCCAAAAGAAATGTTTGATGCCCTAACCAAAATGTATGAAGGAAAGAACATCAACCGGAAGATGAACTTGAGAACCCAACTCAAGAGTACAAAGATGCAGAAGGGAGAAACAGTCCATGACAATTTCTCTAGGGTTTCTCAATTCAAGGAACAATTAGAAGAAATTGGAGATAACCTAGATGAATATGAACTTATAATGACAGCCCTTAATGGTCTCACAAGACCTTGGGATGCCTTCATCCAAACCATCTGTGCAAGAAAAGAAAAACTCCATTTTGATAGCTTATGGGAAGAATGTGTTCAAGAAGAAGCAAAAGTAGACAATCGAGAAGTAATGCTATTAAAGGATGAAGACCAAGCCCTAGCTGCCCATGCTAAAGGAGGAAAGAAAAGGTCTCATTTCCAAAAGGAGACCCATCTTCATAAGGAATCTCACTCTCCAAGGAGATTCAACCACTTCCATAAAGAATCTCACCCTCCAAGGAGATTCAAAAATTCCAGAAGGGGCAAAGAAGAGAATAAGATTTCTCCTCTTATCAATGTTATCATTGTGATAAGATGGGACACATTGCTAAGGATTGTCCTACCATAAGGGAAGAATTCAAGAAGAGAAGCAACAAAAGACAGCATACCCATGCAGTTGAAGATGATGAGCCACCCCAGAAGTTAACTAAAGAAGAAATTGAAGATTATGTTTTATGATATCCGGAGAAGATACTTTGCTCTTAAACACATGACAGGAACCCCGATAAGAATGAAGGATGTATCCCATGTACCAGAAGAAGGGGGTTTGTACTTGTCCACTCAGATGTATGTGGTCCAATGCCATCAACCTCTATATATGGGTATGTATACTATGTGTCATTTATTGATAATTATTCTCGCAAGACTTGGGTTTATTTCTTGAAGTCAAAAGATGAAGTACTCGGAAAGTTCAAGGAATTCAAAAGCCTTGGTATAAAATCTCTCCGGAAGAAAAATCAAGATACTCAAGTCAGATAATGGAGGAGAATACACCTCAAAAGAATTTGGAATATTTTGCAGATGTGTCGAGATTAAGAGGGAGCTCACCACTCCCTATAATCCTCAACAGAATGGTGTAGCAGAAAGAAAGACTAGAACAATAATGGAAGCAGTGAAGACCATGATCCACGATCAAGATCTTCCAATGCACTTATGGGCTAAAGCAGCAAGACAACGGTTTATGTCCAGAACAGATTATCCCATAGTGCACTTGGATTCAAAACCCCCGAAGAAATGTTCTCCGCAAAAAAGCCAAAAGTAAGCCATCTCAAAATATTTGGTTGTCCAGTGTTTGTACACATTCCGAAATAAAAGAGAACTAAATTGGACCCTTCAGGAAAGAAGGGAATATTCATTGGATACTGTGAGGTCTCTAAGGCCTTCAGAATTTACATACCAGGTTACCATCATATTGAGATCAGCAAAGATGTAACCTTTGATGAAGATGCAGCACTTAAAAGATCAAGGAAGTGCCATCTTGAAGAAGTATATGAAGAAGAACCTGTAGCTCCTAGATTTGCAGAACCTGTGAAGGAAGTTACAGTTACCCCTGATGATGAGATTCCAGAAGATCACGATATGATAGAATCTCAAGAACCTCCCCAGATGATGATCTCTCACAAGAGAAAACCATCTTGGGCAAGGGAACTTATTCAAGATGGAGAGAAGTATGGTGCCCAGAAGGAACCATGAGACAAAGCAAGAAGCCTAAGCCATTCTCCAGTTATATGGCCTTGATGTGTTATTTCATAGAGAAGGAGCCTACTTGGTTTGAAGAAGCCATTTAGAAGAAAGAATGGGTGGATAACATGACAGAAGAATACCAATCCGTTATAAAGAATGATGTATGGGAAATAGTTCCCAGACCAAAGAACAAAGATGTGGTATCTTCCAAATGGTTATACAAGATAAAACATGCTCCAGACGGAAGTATTGAAAAATATAAAGCAAGATTTGTAGCTCGTGGATTTTCTCAAAAGGAAGGCATTCATTATGAAGAGACGTTTGCTCTTGTAGCCAGATACACTTCTATCAGAACAATCATAGCTTTTGCAGACAAGATGAAGTGGAAGTTACACCAGATGGATGTGAAAACAACCTTCTTGAATGGTGTTATTAAAGAAGAAGTGTATATTGAACAACCACAAGGATTTAAAGTTCAAGACAAAAAGACTCATCTCTACAAATTGAAGAAAGCTCTGTATGGGTTGAAGCAAGCTCCTAGAGCTTGGTATGGCAGAATTGATAGTTTCCTGACGAGCTTGGGCTTTACCAAGAGTAAAGTTGATTCTAACCTTTACTTCAAGGTCATGAATGATGAGCCAGTTATATTGCTATTGTATGTCAATGACTTATTCTTAACTGGAGAAGATAAGCTCATCACAGATTGTAAGAAGAAGCTCGTTCCATAGTTTGAGATGAAAGACCTAGGCCTGATGCATTATTTCTTAGGTCTTGAAGTTTGGCAGAGCCCAGAGAAGATCTTCCTTAACCAAGGGAAGTATGCAATTGAAATACTAAAGAGGTTTGACATGTTGGAATGTAAAGCCATGAACACACCCATGGAAACAAAGTTGAAGCTCTTGGTAGACACCTCGTCAAAATTGGTTGATGCTACTTTGTACGGACAGATTATTGGTTTGTTGATGTATCTGACGAATACCAGACCAGATATATGTTTTGTTGTGAACACCTTGAGTCGGTATCTGGTAGAGCCCAGACGTGTTCACCTTGTAGCTGCAAAACATGTGATGAGATACCTTAAGCGTACGTTGGAATATGGTCTCAGTTATACTGGAGATCATGACTTCAGACTGTATGGTTATACAGATTCAGATTGGGCTAGAAGTGTTTCTGATAGAAAGAGCACTTCAGGATTTTGTTTCAGTTTGGGGTCAGCCATGACTTCATGGCAGAGCAGGAAGCAATCTAGTATTGCTCTCAGCACGGTAGAAGCGGAATACATTACAGCATGTTCCGCCAGTTGTGAAGCCATATGGCTTCGAAAGTTGTTGACAGGTCTATTTGATCTGGAGATGGAAGCCACCGTGATTCTATGTGATAACCAGAGTTGCATAAAGATGACGAAGAACCCTGTGTTACATGATAAGTCGAAGCACACAGAGATTCGGTATCACTACATTCGTGATATGGTGCAGAGGAAAGCTATAAAGCTCCAATATGTTGGCACAGATGAGCAGGTTGCATATGTGTTGACCAAGCCTCTGTCTCGTGTAAAGTTTGAATACTTTCGAGGCAAGCTTGGTATAGTCCAAAAGGACCTCCCTCGAAAGGGGAAGTGATGATGATGATACTATGGTATCCTGACCAACAGCGGGTAGCTCAGTTAGGATTTTATATCCTAGGGGATTGATCATCCCTGGACAGATCTCGAAGATCCGGTAAGGACGGTCTGTCATAGTACCTATGCATGTATATGCCAGTTGTGGTTAGTAGTGGTAGCTCCGTTAGGATTTTATATCCTAGGGAATCTTTTGATTCCTGGACAGATCCCGAAGGTCCGATAAGGACGGTCTGTCAAAGTACCACGTGGTAGCTCCGTTAGGATTTTATATCCTAGGGAATATTTTGATTCCTGGGTAGATCCTGAAGGTCCGGTAAGGACGGTCTGTCAGAGTACCACAAAATGTTGTTGTTTCACCTGCCTCATTCTGTTGCCATATGATGATGATGTTGTTATGTCAGCCTCGTGTTGATGATGTGGATGATGTTATCTTAGCATCATGCTGATGATGTTGATGATGTTATCTCAACCTCATGTTGATGATGTTGTTATCTCAACCTCGTGCTAATGATGTTTTTGCCTCAACCTCATGCTGTTGTTGTTGATGGTGTATCAGCCTCGTGTTGTTGTTGATGATGTTGTATCAGCTTTGTGTTGATTGATGATGTTGTATTAGTGTTATACTAATTGATGTTGATGCAGATGATGACGATGCTATTTCAGCTTCATGTTGATAATGATGATGATGATGTTTCAGCTTCATGCTGATGATGATGATGCTATTTCAGCGTCATGCTGATAATAAGGATGATGCTATTTCAGCTTCATGCTAATGATAATAATGATGATGCTACTCCAGTTCCACGTTGTGAATGACGATGATGATGATGATGTTGCCATTGCAGCTCCATGTTGTGAATGATGATGATGATGCTACTCCAACTCCATGCTGTGAACGATGATGTTATTGATGATGAGAAAAACTTTCGATGATTTGTAGATGTGCAGTCAATGTTCCAAAAGATGATGATGATGTTGCCTTCTCCTCTCTCCTGATGATGTTGTATTGGGTTATGTTAGTAGAATACCCTTCTTGTTAAGGGGGAGTGTTGAAATATTGTAACTGCGAAGAATATTCTAATTATAATTGAGTTATTTTATTATAGATCAAATCCCCTTTTGTGGATTGATCATGTCGGGCTTTGTATAAGACCAAATCCCCTTTTATGGATTGGTCAAACCATGGTTATATGGTGGT
>ML873881.1:0-10240 GCA_009831015.1 Picea engelmannii | reverse complement strand
AAAGTTCAAGATCTAGAGGTAGTGTTATGTGTTTTAAGTTATATTGCATGTGCTAACATTGAGATAAGAAAGCACTTGCAAGGGCACCTTAAAAGAGCACTTAACCTATAAAACATTGAGCAGAAAGTGGGATGATTGTTTGCTGTCCTAAAACAGCAAAAGAAGACAGCCATACAGTTGAAACTTAGAGCCATTCTAAGGTCAAGGACAGACCTTAGATGGCAGCCTCATAGGACCTCAGAATTTCTACAAGCTAGACCCTTCAGGCAGAAAGGGTACATTTGTGGGGTACAGTGAATCTTTGAAGGCATATCGGATATACATCCCTGGTCAGAGACAGATCGAGGTTAGCAGAGATGTCATCTTTGAGGAAGAGATAGCCTTCCGAAGATCCAGAAAATCTCAGATGGAGATTGACAGCGAGACAGTACCTTCTCCCCGTTCAACAGTTCAGAGGGAGACAGTCATTGATCCAGTTGATCCAGTATCTCCAGTTGATGTTCCCAGAGACATTGCAGCAGGCCATAAAAGGCATGTCTGGGCTCGACAGACTCTGCAGGAGGCAAAAGGACATGCAACTCCTCGAAGCACATCATGAAAGAGCAAGAGACCACAGAGATTTTGGAGCTATGTTTCAGCTATGAGCCACATCATTGATATTGAGCCTTCTTGTCATGGAGAAGCAGCAAGACAACAGGTATGGCAAGATGCCATGACAGAAGAGTATCAGTCCATCATGAAGAATGATGTGTGGGATATTGTTCCGAGACCATAAGGTAAGTCTGTAGTGACTTCCAAGTGGATCTATAAGATCAAGCATGCAGCTGATGGAAGTGTCGAGAAGTACAAAGCGAGATTTGTGGCCGGAGGATTCTCTCAGGTAGAGGGAATTGATTATGAAGAGATATTTGCTCCAGTAGCCCGATACACTTCAATCCGTACTATCAAGCATGCAGCTGATGGAAGTGTCGAGAAGTACAAAGCGAGATTTGTGGCCGGAGGATTCTCTCATGTAGAGGGAATTGATTATGAAGAGACATTTGCTCCAGTAGCCCGATACACTTCAATCCACACTATCATTGCACTAGCTGCATCTATGGGTTGGAGACTACATCAGATGGATGTAAAGACAGCCTTTCTCAATGGTGAAATTGAGAAAGAAGTTTACATCGAGCAGCCAGAAGGATTCGTGATACATGAGCAGAAGTCTCATGTGTGCAGGTTGAAGAAAGCCCTATATGGACTAAAGCAAGCACATCGTGCTTGGTACAAGAAGATGGATGGATTCCTGATGAGTTTGGGCTTCAGCAAGAGTGTTGTTGATCCAAACCTATATTATCATATTGTTGGAAGAACACCATAAGTGTAAAGTCATAACATGATTGTTAGGATCTTCCCCAGGTGACGAGTGCCTAATTTTGGTCATGTATGTTGATGATTAATTCCTCACCGGTTCAGAAAGTCTTATTGTTGAATGCAAGCAAGCATTGACTTCTGAATTCGAGATGAAGGATCTGGGTATGATGCACTACTTCTTGGGACTAGAATATGGCAGAGGACTGATGAGATTTTCACGAGTCAAGGAAAATATATAGTGGAGATATTGAAGAAATTCGATATGATAGACTGCAAATCCATGCCTACACCGATGGTGATGGATCTGAATAAAATGAACGAGGCTTCTACAAATTCAGGCAAGATTGATCCACATCTATACCGACAGCTGATTGGATCATTGATTTATCTGGTTAACACCAGACCTGATATATGCTATGTAGTGAACGTACTCAGTCAGTTCATGATTCAACCGAGACAAACTCACTGGATAGAAGCGAAGCATGTATTGAGATATATACGACGCACAGTTGGATATGGCCTGATATATGCCTCCTATGTAGACAAGAGATTGCAGGGATATGCCGATGCAGATTGGGCAAGGAGCGTAGTGAACCGAAAGAGCACATCCGGTTGTTGTTTTACCTTGGGATCTGCCATGGTTTCCTAGTGCAGTAGGAAACAAAGCTTTGTGGCTTTGAGTACTGCAGAAGCAGAGTACATAGCATTATGTGTGGCAGTCCGCGAAGCAGTGAGGCTTCGCAAGCTCCTTGCAGATTTATTTGATCATGAGATGGATTCTACCATTATTCATTATGATAACCAGAGTTGTGTGAAGCTCTCAGAGAGTCCTGTGTTTTGTTAAGGTTTAAGCTATTATTAGAGTTCTTTGCATTTCAATAGATAACAATAGCATAAGATAGGATCACTGAGAAATAAACAATCACAAGAGACACATCATTTATCCTGGGAAACCCTCATGGGGGAGAAAACCCAGCAAAAACTTCCTTATTATAGATAGCCAATACAATGCCAAGAGATAACTCAAACAAATACAGAAAGTCCTCTCCCAAGAATTCGCCTCTCTCTCTCTCTCTCTCTCTCTCTCTCTCTCTCTCTCTCTGCAGCTCTGAAACTTGTCTCTCAATGAACAAGTGAGTGTGTGCCTAATTGAGGCACTAGCCTCCATATTTATACAATTCTGGCACGTGTGGAAGTGTCTCTTCACTGGCAAGGCCAACTTCTCAATATGGGTGGTTATAACCACCTTTAATATATTCTGGAGCCTCTTTAATATATTCTGGGGCCGACTTCTTATTCTGCCAATTACAATTATGTTTTGAACAATCTGCAAAAGGGGATTTGGTCTTTTACAATAGCCGACATGATCAATCCGCAATAGAGGATTGATCTAATGAATAATTCCACGATAATTATTAGAATACACTTTGCAGTTACATTATTTCAACACTCCCCCTTAACAAGAAGGGTATTCTTCAACAGCACCAGGCAAGAGAGAGGACAGCATCATCAACAGCATCAGGTGGGTGAGAGGACAACATCATCAATATCATCTTGGAACACTAACTGGCATATCTATAAATCATCGGAAGTTTTTCTCATCGGCAGCATCGTCATTCTCAATGGAATGAAATCATCATCTACATCAATATGGATTAGTATAAAACTAATACATCATCATCACAGCACGAGGCTAGTCTCATCATCATAGCACGAGGCTGGCACACTACACAGCAATTAAGCTGGAATCACAATAGTAGACTGGCTTTACGTCACAGCAATTAAGCTGGAAGCACAGTACTATGTTGGCTTTACGTCACAGCAATTAAGTTGGAAGCACGGTACTAGACTGGCTTTACGTCACAGCAATTAAGTTGGAAGCACAGTACTAGTCATATCTCAACACAACAATCTAGACTGGCTTTACGTCACCGCAATAAAGATGGAAGCACAGTACTAGGCATATCTCAACACAATAATCTAGGCTGGCTTTACGTCACAACAATTAAGCTAGAAGCACAGTACTAGGCATATCTCAACACAATACTAGACTGGCTTTACATCATAACAATTAAGCTGGAAGCATAGTACTAGGCATATCTCAACACAATAATCTAGACTGGCTTTACGTCACAACAATTAAGTTGGAAGCACAATACTAGGCATATCTCAACACAATACTAGATTGGCTTTACGTCACAACAATTAAGCTGGAAGCACAGTGCTAGTCATATCTCTACACAGCAATCTAGATTGGCTTTACGTCACAGCAATTAAGCTAGAAGCACAGTACTAGGCATATCTCAACACAATACTAGATTGGCTTTACGTCACAGCAATTAAACTGGAAGCACAGTGCTAGTCATATCTCTACACAACAATCTCGACTGGCTTTACGGCACAGCACTTAAGCTGGAAGCACAGTGTTAGGCTGGCATATCTCAACACAACACTACTCCCCCTTTTGAGGGAGGTCCTTCCGGACTATACCAAGCTTATCTCGAAAGTGCTCAAACTTTACAAGAGATAGAGGCTTGGTCAACACATCGGCAACCTGTTCATCCGTGCTAACATATTGGAGCTTTATGGCTCCTCTCTGCACCATGTCACGGATGTAATGATATCGAATCTCTATGTGCTTCGACTTGTCCTGAAATACAGGATTCTCAATCATCTTTATGCAGCTCTGGTTGTCACATAGGATCGTGGTTGTTTCTATCTCTAGGTTGAATGAAGCCATATAGCTTCACAGCTGGTAGAACACGCAGTAATGTATTATGCTTCCGTTGTACTGAGAGCAATGTTGGATTGCTTCCTACTCTGCCATGAGATCATGGTTGATCCCAAACTGAAACAGCATCCTAAAGTGCTCTTCCTGTCAGAGACACTTCCAGCCCAATCTGAATCAGTGCACCCACTCAGTGTGAAATCATGATCTCCATCATAGCCGAGACCACAATCTAATGTACCCTTAAGGTACCTCATCACATGTTTTGCAGCAACTAGGTGAACATGTCTGGGTTCTACCAGAAACTGACTCAAGGTGTTCACGGCAAAACAGATATCTGGTTTGGTGTTCGTCAGGTACATCAACGATCCAATGATCTGTCTATACAACGTGGCATCAATAAAATCTGACGAAGTGTCGACCAGTAGCTTCAACTTCGTTTCCATGGGTGTATTCATGGACTTGCACTCCAACATGTCGAATCTCTTCAGGATTTCGATTGCATACTTCCCTTGGTTAAGGAAGATTCTCTCTGGGCTCTACCATACCTCAAGACCTAAGAAATAATGCATTATGCCAAGGTCTTTCATCTCAAATTTTGAAGCGAGCTTCTTCTTACATTCGGTGATAAGCTTTTCTTCTCCAGTTAAGAATAAGTCATCCACATACAGCAACAATATCACCGGCTCATCGTTCATAACCTTGAAGTAGAGGTTAGAATCAGTTTTACTCTTGGTAAAGCCCAAGCTCGTTAGAAAACCGTCTATCCTGCCATACCAAGCTCTAGGAGCTTGCTTCAATCTGTACAGAGCCTTCTTCAATTTGCAGACATGAGTCTTCCTGTCTTCAACTTCAAATCCTTGAGGTTTCTCTATATACACTTCTTCTTCAATGACACCATTTAGGAAGGTTGTCTTTACGTCCATCTGATGTAACTTCCACTTCATCTTAGCTGCAAGGGCTATGATGGTTCTGATCGAAGTGCATCTGGCAGCATGAGCGAATGTCTCTTCATAGTCAATGCCTTCCTTTTGAGAAAAGCCACGAGCGACAAATCTTGCTTTATGCTTCTCAATACTTCCATCAGCAGCATGTTTTATTTTGAAGAGCCATTTGGAAGATACCACATCCTTACTCTTCGATCTGGGAACTATTTCCCATACATCATTCTTTATTATGGATTGGTATTCCTTTGTCATGGCGTTTGCCCATTCTTTCTTCTGAATGGCTTCTTCAAAGTAGGTAGGCTCCTTCTCTAGGAGATCACACATCAAAGCCGTATAACTGGAGAATGGCTTTGGTCTCTTCACCTATCTCGTGGTTCCTTCGAGAACAGCATACTTCTCTCCATCTTGAATAAGCTCTCTTTCCCAAGCAGGCTTTCTCTTATGGGAGATTGTCATCTGAGGAGGTTCTTGAAATTCTACTTAATCATGATCTTCTAGAATTTCTTCATCAGGAGAAGTTACGACTTCCCTTACTGGTTCTTTCAACTCTAGGAACCTCCCTCACTAATTGTCCAACTCTGGGAGCTACAGGTTCCTCTTCATATACTTTTTCAAGCTGACAACTTCTCGATTTCTTGAGCGCTGCATTTTCATCAAAGGTAGCATCCCTGTTGATCTCAATGTGATGGTGACCTGGTATATAAATTCTGAAGGCCTTGGAGACCTCACAGTATCCCACAAATATTCCCTTCTTTCCTGAAGGGTCCAACTTGTTTCTTTTCTCTTTTGGAATATGTATAAATACTGGGTAGCCAAATATTTTGAGATGGCTTACCTCTGGCTTCTTTCCAATGAACATTTCTTCCGAGGTCTTGAACTCAAGTGCACTATGGGACAATCGGTTTTGCACATATATTGTTGTCATTGTTGCTTCTGCCCATAAGCACATTGGAAGATCTTGATCATGGATCATGGTCTTCACTGCTTCCATTATCGTTCTGTTCTTTCTTTCTGCCACACTGTTTTGTTGAGGATTGTAGGGAGTTGTGAGCTCCCTCTTGATCCCGACATATTTGCAGAAGTTCACAAACTCTTTTGAGGTGTATTCTCCTCCATTATCTAACCTGAGTATCTTGATCTTTCTTTCGAAAAGATTCTCTATCAAGGCTTTGAATTCCTTGAATTTACTGAACAATTCATCTTTTGATTTCAAAAAGTACACCCAGGTCTTACGAGAATAATCATCAATAAAAGATACATAGTATACATACCCATTGATGGAGGATGATGGCATTGGGCCACACACATCTGAATGAATGAGTTCTAGGACTCCTTCTGCTTTGTTGTCTCTCTTCGAAAAAGGGTTCTTGATGTTCTTCCCTTGTGCACATCCATTGCCCACGCCTTCATGGTCAACCTTGAGTTCTGGTAGACCTRTGACTGCTTTGCATACGTATGGTAGCGCCTTGTAGTTGATGTGGGCTAATCTTCTATGCCAAAGTTCACATGGATTCTCAATRGCGTGGGTCATGGCAGCTTCTAAGTGACCCTTTRGCTTATACAAGCCACCTTCTTCTTTTCCAATGATGATTGCTTCTTTCAAGGTTTCTCCTTTAGCCCACATAAGGACTTCTCCATCTATGAAGGCAACTCTGAAGCCTTTCTTTTCTAAGCTAAAATGGAGAGAAGGTTCTTTGTCAAACCTGGTACATAGAGTACATCCTTCATCTTCATTGAATTCCCTGAATTAAGCTTGTAGTTTGATTCTCCCACTCCCTTGATGGGATATTGGCAATCATCTCCAAGTGTCACTTTCTGAGAAAACTTCTTTTCTGAAATGCAAGAGAGAATATCTCTGACCTGTCATGTGCTTGGAGGCACCACTATCAATGAGCCAAGTGTCCTCTCCAGGTGTTACCGATCCTGAGAGGGTCGAGATTAAGACATAGTCTTTAATTTGTTCTCTTAACATCTTTGCGGGTGGCTCTTCATCTTCAACTACATGGGCATGGTGCCTCTTATATTTCCTTTTGTATTATTCTCGTCTTGCTAGACAATATCTCGCAATATGTCCCATCTTGTCACAATGGTAGCATTGGACAGATGAGTAATCTCTTTCCTTTCGTTGTCCTTTCTTCTGGAATCTCTTTGGTTGAGATTTGTTTTGGGAATGATACTCTTTATGAGTTTCTTTCTGGAAGTAGGACTTCTTCCTTCCTCCTTTGGTGTGAGTAGCTAGGGCTTGATCATCATCTCTTGCTAGTAACGCTTCTCGGTTAGCTACTCTTGTTTCTTCTTGAATGCATTCTTCCCATAGACCGTCAAATTTTAGTTTCTCTGTTCTAGCACAAATCGTTTGGATGAATGCATCCCAAGGTCTTGTGAGACCATTAAGGGCCGTCATTATAAGTTCGTCTTCGTCTATAGCATCTCTGATTGCTTCTAGTTGTTCTTTGAATTGGGATATTCTGGAGAAATATTCTTGGATTGATTTTTTTTCTGCATCCTTGTATTCTTGAGCTGAGTTCTTAGATTCATCTTCCGGTTTATGTTCTTTCCTTCATATAGTCTGCTTAGGGCATCAAACATTTCTTTCGGATTCTTCTTTGATGACATATAAGGGATGAAGTGATCTTTGATTGAATCTGCAATGATTCTTTTGGCCCTTATCATGTCCTTTTGATGCTTTGCTTTGTCTGCAGCATCGTCGGGTTCCGACATTTCTTCTTTGACAAATCTTGCTAGGTCATTCTCTTCAAGAATGAGTCCAATCCTATACTTCCAGGCACGGAAGTTTTCCACACCTTCCAGCTTGTCAACAAGCTTAGTGCTTGCAGACATCTTTTACCTGGAGCTAGGAAAATGACCAAAAATGAAAATGCTCAAAATCAAATTCTGAACTTACCAGGAGGTGCGCTTGGCTGAGGCGAGTAGCCTGGTGTGTTTGGATCTGAGAAAATCCAAATTTTACCCCTCCAAACTTGATCCGCGGATTTCTGGACTGGTGCTTCTGGTTTTCTGGTACCTCTGGTACTCTGGTATTTCTAGTACTTCTGGTACTCTGGTATTTCTAGTACTTCTGGTACTCTAGTACTTCTAGTACTTCTGGTAATTTGTGAAATTAGGGTTTCACTTTCCGAGGATCTAGCCACTGAAAATTTGCGTTGAGGATGCCAAAGTGATCCTTGAGGAAGGGCGCACTTTTCTAGATGGTTTTAGGGCTGAAATACTTCATCAACAAAAAGCCCTAATTTGCATGTACAGCAACAGTGACGTTTTTCACTTTTCTCTTGTGAAAGATGCTCTCTTCAGCATAGCTCTGATACCATGTTAAGGTTTAAGCTATTATTAGAGTTCTTTGCATTTCAATAGATAACAATAGAATAAGATAGGATCACTGAGAAATACACAATCACAAGAGACACATCATTTATCCTGGGAAACCCTCATGGGGGAGAAAAACCAGCAAAAACTTCCTTATTATAGATAGTCAATACAATGCCAAAAGATAACTCAAACAAATACAGAAAGTCCTCTCCCAAGAATGTGCCTCTCTCTCTCTCTCTTCTCTAACTGCAGCTCCGAAACTTGTCTCTCAATGAACAAGTGAGTGTGTGTCTAAGTGAGGCGCTAGCCTCCTTATTTATACAATTCTGGCATGTGTGGAAGTGTCTCTTCACTGGCAGGGCCAGCTTCTCAATTTGGGTGGTTATAACCACCTTTAATATATTATGGGGCCTCTTTAATATATTATGGGGCCAACTTCTTATCCTGCCAATTACAATTATGTTTTGACCAATCTACAAAAGGGGATTTGGTCTTTTACAATAGCCGACATGATCAATCCGCAATAGGGGATTGATCTAATGAATAATTCCACAATAATAATTAGAATACACTTTGCAGTCACATTATTTCAACATGTTTCACAATAAATTGAAACACATTGAGATCAAATCCCATTATATCAGAGATATGGCACAGAGGAAAGCAGTACACGTGCAGTCCCTTTCTACACATGAGCAGATTGCAGATGTCTTCACCAAACCGCTTGCCAAACCGAAGTTCAAGTACTTCCATGAGAGACTAGGCCTAGTGGAGAATGCCTCCCTAGCTGAGAGGGTGTGTTGATGATTGCAGCATCGTGTGACATTCTCCAGGATATGTTTTCCTCTAGACCGAGTTGAGTCGACCTGTGAGAGAGCCCATGTGATGGGGGATCGTTCTCCTCTGGACTGAGTTGAGTCGAAGTGTGGTCTCCTGCCTTTGTACTACTGTGGACTCAGTTGAGTCAGGCTTGAGATGGTACTCCAGATGATTCTCCTGTGGACTCAGTTGAGATAGAGATCTGTTGAGTATGACGTCCCTGTCCCTTGCTATATTGTCTAAGTGTAAGATTTACTTGTAACCCTAATTGTGATGTAAAGGGTACAAGTCGGCCCCACCATATGTGAAAGATAATTAATGATTATTGTAATAATGAATTATATTACCGAGTTATTGAGGTCGGCCCTATTGTGCCAATAGACACACCTATTGTTGTGTCTGGTCTTGTATAAATAAAGGAGATTTCCCCATTGAGGAAACACACTTGTCACTTGTCATTTGGAAATTTCAGACCTACTTGTAAGGCTGAAGTGTGCACCTCTCTTGGGCGCTAGTTTCAAGGTTGTAGAGAACCCTCTTGTGTGCATCTAGGGTTTATGGTTGGGGGATCTTCTCTTGAAAATATAGCAAAGGATTGTTGGATTTTTCTCCCTTGTTTGAGAAGGGTTTTCCCAGAATATTTCTTGTGTTCTTGTGCATGGTAATTCTTCTTGTGATCTTGGTTATTGCAGCACTTGTGTATGGTGTTGCTGCATTTGTTTATGATTCAAGTACATGCCAAAATGAAATAAAACTCATGCTTGAGCCTAGCATAG
Organism: Picea engelmannii; assembly: GCA_009831015.1. Lineage (NCBI taxonomy): Eukaryota > Viridiplantae > Streptophyta > Pinopsida > Pinales > Pinaceae > Picea > Picea engelmannii. The sequence continues at coordinate 287 of ML873881.1, read as the reverse complement.
TGAAAACTCAACAAATTATAGGATATCATAAAATAATACAAGTTTGTTAAGGGACATTTAAGAAATATCATTCCTGAGGTAGTCGGGACTTGATTATTATTGAGGCATTGCCCAAACCAAAGGGCATAATTACTATTTATAACAGCAATAATTCATCCGTACAGTTGTTATTTTATTTATCGAAATTTTTATATAAATTTCATAATAATATATCTAATTTCAAGTTTTCAAAAGATCTTTCCACATACAATCCTCTACTAAGCCATCAAATTTTGATTAAGGTTATG
>WSFP011457783.1:0-19163 GCA_009831015.1 Picea engelmannii | reverse complement strand
CCTATCCTAACCTATCCTAACCTATCCTAGCCTACTCTACCTAGACTAGCCTAGCCAATCCTAGGCTATCTTAGCCTATCCTAACCTATCCTAGCCTATCCTAACCTATCCTAGCCTATCCTTGCCTACTCTACCTAGCCTAGCCTAGCCTAGCCTGTCCTGGCATATCCTAACCTATCCTAGCCTATCCTAACCTATCCTAACCCATACTAGCCAAGTTTACCTAAACTAGCCTAGCCTAGCCTAGCCTGTCCTAGCCTATACTAGCCTATCCTAACCTATCCTAGCCTACTCTACCTAGACTAGCCTAGCCTATCCTAACTATCCTAACCTATCCTAGCCTATCCTAACCTATCCTAGCCTAGCCTATCCTAACCTATCCTAGCCTACTCTACAAAGACTAGCCTAGCCCATTCTAACCTATCCTAACCTATCCTAGCCTAGCCTATCCTATCCTAGCCTAGCCTATCTTAGCATATCCTACCCTATCCTAGCCTATCCTAACCTATCATAGTCTGTAATAAACCGCTCTACCTAAATTAGCCTAGCCTATCCTAGCCTACTCTACCTAGACTAGCCTAGTGTAGCCTACCCTATCCTAGTCTATCCTAGCCTATCCTAACCTATCCTAGCCTATCCTAACCTATCCTAGCCTACTCTAGCCTAGACTAGCCTAGCCTATCCCTGCCTATCCTACCCTATCCTAAACTATCCTTGTCAACTCTTCCTAGACTAGCCTAGCTTATCCTAACCTATCTTAACATATCCTAACCTATCCAAACCTAGCCTAGCCTATCCTAACCTATCCTAGCCTATCCTTACCTATCCTAACCTATCCTAGCCTACTCTATCTAGACTAGTGTAGCTTATCCTAACCTATCCTAACCTATCCTAGCCTATCCTAACCTAAGTTATCCTAGCCTACTCTACCTAGACTAGCCTAGCCTATCCTAGCCTATCCTAACCTATCCTAGCCTGGCCTATCCTAATCTTTCCTAGCCTATCCTAACCTATCCTGGCCTACTCTACCTAGACTAGCCTAGCCTATCCTAACCTTTCCTAACCTATCCTAGCCAATCCTAACTTATCCTAGACTAGCCTATCCTAACCTATCCTAACCTATCTTGGCCTACTCTACCTAGACTAGCCTAGCCTATCCTAGACTATCCTCACCTATGCTAGCCTATCGTAACCTATCCTAGCCTATCCTAACGTATCCTAACCTATCCTAGCCTACTCAACCTAGCCTAGCCTAGCCTAGCCTAGCCTAGCCTATCCTAGCGTATTCTAACCTATCTTTACAAATGCTAACCAATCCTAACCTATCCTACCCTACTGTACCAAGACTAGCCTAGCCTACCCTAGCCTATCATAGCCTATCATAGCCTATCCTAACCTATCCTAAACTATCCTAGCCTACTTTACCTAGACTAGCCTAGCCTATCATAGCCTATCCTAGCATACTCTACCTAGACTATCCTAAAGTATCCTAACTTATCCTAGCCTATCCTAATCTATCCTAACCTACTCTACCTAGCCTAAGATAGCCTAGCCTAGCTTATCCTAGCCTATCCTTGCCTATCATAACCTATCCTAGCCTATCCTAACCTACCTTAGTCTATCCTAACATATCCTAGTCTATCCTAACCTATCCTAGCCTACTCTACCTAGACTAGCCAAGCCTATCCTAGCCTATCCTAACATATCCTAGCCTATCCTAACGTATCCTAACCTATCCTAGCCTACTCTACCTAGACTAGCCTAGCCTAGCCTAGCCTATCCTAGCCTAGCCTATACTAGCCTATCCTAACATATCCTAGCCTACTATACCTAGACTAGCCTAGCATAGCTTAGCCTATACTAGCCTATCCTAACCTATCTTCACCTATCCTAGCCTATCCTAACCTATCCTAGCTTATCCAAACATATCCTAGCCAACTCTAATTAGACTAGCCTAGGCTAGCCTATCCTATCGTAGCCTATCCTAGCCTATCATAACTTATCCTAACCTATAAAGCCTACTCTACCTAGACTAGGCTATCCTAAACTATCCTAGCCTATCCTAGCCTACTCTACCTAGACTAGCCTAGCCTAGCCTATCCTAACCTATCCTAACCAATCCTAGCTTATCATAACCTATCCTAGCCTACTCTACCTAGACTAGCCTAGACTAGCCTACCATATCTTAGCCTATCCTAACCTATCCTAGCCTACCCTAACCTATCCTAACCTATCCTATCCTACTCTACCTAGACTAGCCTAGCCTAGCCTAGCCTAGCCTAGTTTATCCTAGCCTATCCTAACCTATCCTAAATTATCCTAGTCTACTCTACCTAGACTAGCCTAGACTAGCCTTGCCTATCCTAAACTATCCTAAACTATCCTAACCTATCCTAGCCTATCCTATCCTATCCTAGCCTATCCTATCCTACTCTACCTATACTGTCCTAGACTATCCTAACCTATCCTAACCTATGCCTATCCTAGCCTATCGTACCCTATCCTAGCCTATCCTAACTTATCCTAAGCTATAAAGCCTACTCTACCTAGAGTAGCCTAGCCTATCCTAGCCTATCCTAAACTATCCTAGCCTATCCTAACCTAGTCTACCTAGAATAGCCTAGCCTAGCCTAGTCTACCTAGACTAGCCAGTCCTAGCCTAACCTATCCTAGCCTATCCTAGCCTATCTTAACCTATCCTAGCCTACCCTAGCCTATCCTAACCTATCCTAGCCTACTCTACCTAGACTAGCCTAGCCTATCCTAGCCTAGCCTATCCCAGCCTTTCCTAACCTAGCCTATCCTATCCTAACCTATCCTAGCCTACTCCACCTAGTCTAGCCTGGCGTAGCCTAGCCTATCCTAGACTATTCTAGCCTATCATAACCTATCCTAGCCTATCCTAACTTATCCTTGCCTATCCTAACATATCCTAAACTATCCTAGCCTACTCTACCTAGACTAGCCTAGCCTATCCTAACCTATCCTAGCCTACTCTACCTAGACTAGCCTAGACCATCCTAACCAATCCTAACCTATCCTAGCCTATACTAACCTATCCTATCCTATCCTATCCTAACCTATCCTAGCCTATCCTATCCTATCCTAACCTATCCAAGCCTACTCTATGTAGACTAGCCTAACCTATACTAACCTATCCTAACCAATCCTAGCCTATCCCAACCTATCATATCATAACCTATCCTAGCCTATCGTAACCTAACCTAGCCTACTCTACCTAGACTAGCCTAGCCTATCCTAACCTATCCTAACCTATCCTATCCTATACTAGCCTATCCTAACCTATCTTATCCTGTCCTAACCTATCCTAGCCTACTCTATGTAGAATAGCCTAGCCTATCCTAACCTAACCTATCATAGCCTACTCTACCTAGCCTAGCCTAGCCTATCAGAACCTATCCTAGCCTATCCAAACCTATCTGAACCTACCTACCTAGACTAGCCTAGTCTATCCTAGCCTATCGTAACGTATCCTAACCTATCCTAGCTTATCCTAACCTATCCTAGCCTAGTCTTACCTAGACTAGCCTAACCTGTCCTATCTTATCATAATCTATCGTAGCCTATCCTAACCTATCCTAGCCTTGCAAATACTAACCTATCCTAGCCTATCCTAACCTATCCTAGCCTTGCAAATACTAACCTATCCTAGCCTATCCTAACCTATCCTAGCCTACTCTAACCTATACTAGCCAACTCTACCTAAAATAGCCTAGCCTATCCTTGCCTATCCTAACATATCCTAGCCTATCCTAAACTATCCTAACCTATCCTAGCTTACTCTACCTAAACTAGCCTAGCCTAACCTAGCCTATCCTAGACTATCCTACCCTATCCTAACCTATCCTAGACTAGCCTAGCTTATCCTAACCTATCCTAGCCTGTCCTAACCTATCCTAGCCTATCCTAACCTATCCTAACCTATCCTAGCCTACTCTACCTAGACTAGCCTAGCCTAGCCTAGCCTAGCCTAGTGTATCTTACACTATCCTAGCCTATCCTAGCCTATCCTAACCTATCCTAGCCTATCCTAGCCAACTCTACCTAGACTAGCCTAATCTATCCTAACCTATCCTAACCTATCCTAGCCAATCCTAACCTATCCTATCCTAGCCTATCCTAACATATCCTAGCCTATCCTAACCTATCCTAGCCTACTCTACAAAGACTAGCCTAGCCCATCCTAACCTATCCTCACCTATCCTAGCCTATCCTAACCTATCCTAGCCTATACTAACCTATCATATCCTTTCCTATCCTACCCTATCCTAGCCTATCCTAACCTATCCTAGCCTACTCAAAGTAGACTAGCCTAACTTATACTAACCTATCCTAACCTATCCTAGAATATCATAACCTATCCTATCCTATCCTAGCCTATCCTAACCTATCCTAGCCTACTCTACCTAGACCAGCCTAGCCTATCCTAACCCATCCTAACCTATCCTAGCCTCTCCTAGCCTATCCTAACCTATCTTATCCTATCTTAACCTATCCTAGCCTACTCTACATAGAATAGCCTAGCCTATCCTAACCTAACCTATCCTAGCCTACTCTTCCTAGCCTAGCCTAGCCTATCCTAGACTATCATAACCTATCCTAGCCTCTCATAACTTATTCGAGCCTACTCTACCTAGACTAGCCTAGCCTAGCGTAGCCTATCCTAGCCTATCCTAACATATCCTAACCTATCCTAGCCTATGCTAACCTATCCTAGCCTACTCTACTTAGACTAGCTTAGCCTATCCTATCTTATCCTAACCTGTCCTAGCCTATCCTCGCCTAGCCTATCCTAACCTATCCTAGCCTAAACTAACCTATCCTAGCCTACTCTACCTAGACTAGCCTAGCCTCCTCTAAACTATCCTAACCTATCCTAGCCTATACTAGCCTACTCTACCTAGACTAGCCTAGCCTATCCTAACCTATCCTAGCCTATCCTAGCCTACTCTACCTAAACTAGCCTAGCCTAGCCTAGCCTATCTTAGCCTATCCTACCCTATCCTAACATATCCTAGCCTACTCTACCTAGACTAGCCTAGCCTATTCCTAACTATCCTAACCTATCATAGCATATCCTAACCTATCCTAGCCTATCTTAACCTATCCTAACCTATCCTAGCCTACTCTACCTAGACTAGCCTAGCTTAGACTAGCCTATCCTAGCCTATTTTAGCCTATCCTAGCCTATCCTAAACTATCCTAGTCTATCCTTGCCTACTCTACCTAGACTACCCTAGCCTAGTATGTCCTAGCCTATCCTAACCTATCCTAGCCTATCCAAACCTATCCTAACCTACTTTAGCTAGACTAGCCTAGCCCATCCTAACCTATCCTAGACTATCCTAACCAATTTTTGCCAACTATACAAAGACTAGCCTAGCCCATCCTAACCTATCCTCACCAATCTTAGCCTATCCTAACCGATCCTAGCCTATCCTAGCTTATCCTAACCTATCCTAGCCTACTTTACCTAGACAAGCATCGCCTAGCCTAGCCTATCCTAGCCTATCCTAGACTATCCTAACCTATACTAGCCTACTCTACCTAGACTAGCCTAGCCTAGCCTATCCTATCGTATCCTACCCTAGCCTATCCTAACCTATCCTAACCTATCCTAGCCTACACTACCTAGACTAGCCTAGCCTAGCCTAGCCTATCATAACCTATCCTAGACTATCGTAACCTGTCCTAGCCTATCCTAGCCTATCCTATCCTATCCTAGCCTACTCTACCTAGACTATCCTAGCCTATCCTAACCTATCCTAACCTATCCTACCCTATCCTAACCTATACTAGCCTACTCTTCCTAGACTAGCCTAGCATATCCTGACCTATCCTAGCCTATCCTAACCTATCCTAACCTATCACAGCATACTCTACCTAGAGTAGCCTAGCCGAACCTACCCTATCCTAACCTATCCTAACGTATCCTAACCTATCCTAGCCTATCCTAGACTATCCTAGCCTACTCTACCTAGACTAGCCTAGCCTATCCTATCTTATCCTAACCTATCCTAGACTATCCTAACCTATCCTAATCTGGCCTATCCTAGCTTATCCTATCTTATTCTAACCTATCCAAACTTATCCTAGCCTACTCTACCTAGACTAGTGTTGCCTAGCCTATCCTAGCCTACTCTACCTAGACTAGCCTAGCCTAGCCTAGCCTATCCTAACCTAGCCTAGCCTAGCCTAGCCTAACATATCATAGCCTATCCTAGCCTACTCTACCTAGACTAGCCTTGCATAGGCTAGCCTATCCTAGCCCATCCTAACCTATCTTAGCCTATCCTAACCTATCCTAACCTATCCTAGCCTACTCTATCTAGACCAGCGTAGCCTATCCTAACCTATCCTAGCCTACACTACCTAGACTAGCCTAGACTATCCTAACCTATAGTAACCTATCCTAACCTTTTCTAACCTAGACTAGCCTAGCCTAGCCTGAACTATCCTAGCCTAGCCTATACTAGCCTATCCTAACCTATCCTAGACTATCCTAACATATCCTAGCCTATCCTAGCCTGTCCTAACCTATCCTAGTCTATCCTATCCTAACCTATCATAGCCTATCCTAACCTATCCTAACCTATCCTGGCCTACTCTAAGTAGACTAGCCTAATCTATCCTAACCTATCCCAACCTATCCTAGCCTATCCTAACTTGTACTAGCATAGCCTATCCTAACCTATCCTATCCTAGCCTAGCCTATCCTAACCTATCCTAACCTACTCTACCTAGACTAGTCTACCCTGTCCTAACCTATCCTAACCTATCCTAGCCTATCCTAACCTATCATATCCTATCCCAACCTATCCTAGCCTATCCTAGCCTATCCTAAACTATCCTAACCTATCCTAGCCTTCTCTACCTAGCCTAGCCTAGCCTAGCCTAGCCTAGCCTAACCTATCCTAGCCAATCCTAACCTATCCTAACCTATCCGAGCCTACTCTACCTAAACTAGCCTAGCCTAGCCTTGCCTATCCTAGCCTATCCTAACGTATCGTAACCTATCCTAGCCTATCCTAACCTATCCTGGCGTATCCTAACCTATCCTAGCATACTCTAACTAGACTAGCCTAGCCTATCCTATCTGATCCTATCCTATCCTGGCCTATCTTAACCAATCCTATCCTGGCCTATCCTAACCTATCCTAGCCTATTCTAGCCTATCCTATTCTACACTACCTAGACTAGCCTAGCCTATCCTAACCTATCCTAACCTATCCTAGCCTATTCTAACCTATCCTAGCATATCCTATCCTAATCTATCCTAGCCTATCCTGACCTATCCTAACCTATCCTAGCCTACTCTACCTAGACTAGCCTAGCCTACCGTAGCCTATCCTAGCCTATCCTAACCTATCCTAGCCCATCCTGACCTATCCTAGCCTATTCTAACCTATCCTAGCATATCATAGCCTACTCTACCTAGCCTATCCTAGCCTATTCTACCCTATCCTAACCTATCCTAGCCTATCTTAACCTATCCAAACCTATCCTCTCCTACTCTACCTAGACTAGCCTAGCCTAGCCTATCCTAGCCTATTCTAACATATCCTAGCCTACTCTACCTAGACTATCCTAACCTATACTAGCCTACCGTACCTAGAATAGCCTAGCGTAGCCTATGCTAGCCTAACCTATCCTAACCTATCCTAGCCTATCCTAGCCTATCCTAACCTATCCTACCCTATCCTACCCTATCGTAACCTATCCTAGCCTACTCTACCAAGACTAGCCTAGCCTATCCTATCCTATCCTAACCTATCCTAGCGTATCCTCACCTATCCTAACCTATCCTAGCCTATCCTAACCTATCCTAGACTACTCTACCTAGATTAGCCTAGCCTATCCTAACCTATCCTAATCTATCCTAGCCTATCCTAACCTATCATAGCCTATCCTATCCTATTATGTCCTAGCCTATCCTAACCTATCCTAGCCTACTCTACCTAGACTAGCCTAGCCTAGCCTAGCCTAGCCTATCCTAATTTATCCTAGTCTATCGTAGCCTATCCTAACCTATCCTAATCTATCCTAGCCTATCCTAACCTATCCTAGCCCATCCTAATCTATCCTAACCTATCCTAACCTAAACTGGCCTAGCCTAGCCGAGCCTATCCTAGCTTAGCCTAGCCTATCCTATCCTAACCTATCCTAGCCTACTCTACCTAGACTAGCCTAGCCTAGCCTAACCTAACATATCCTAGCTTATCCTAACATATCCTAACCTATCCTAGCCTACTCTACCTAGACTAGCCTAGAGTAGCCTAGCCTATCCTAGCACATCCTAACTTATCATAGCCTATCCTAACCTACCCTAACCTATCCTAGCCTGCTCTACCTAGCCTAGAGTAGTCTATCCTAACCTATCCTAGCCTACTCTACCTAAACTAGCCTAGACTATCCTAACCTATCCTAACCTATCCTAGACTATCCTATCCTAACCGATCATTTCCTATCCTAACCTTTCCTAACCTATCCTACTCTACTCTAAGTAGACTAGCCTAACCTATCCTAACGTGTCGTAAGCTATCCTAGCCTATCCTAACTTATCCTAGCCTAGCCTATCCTAACCTATCATAGCCTATCCTAGCCTATCCTAGCCTATCCTAGCCTACTCTACCTAGACTAACCTAGCCTATCCTAACCTATCATAGCCTAGCCTAGCCTAGACTATCCTAATCTATCCTAGCCTATCCTAACCTATCCTAGCCTATCCTAGTCTATCCTAACCTATCCTAAAATATCCTAGCCTATCCAATCCTATCCTAGCCTAGCCTATCCTAACCTATCCTAGCCTAGCCTATCCTAACCTATCCTAACCTATCCAAGCCTATCATAACCTATCGTAACCCATCCTAGGCAACCTTACCTATACTATCCTAACCTATCTTAGCCTAGCCTAGCCTATCATAACCTATCCTAGCCTAGCCTATCCTAAATTATCCTAGCCTCTCCTAACCTATCGTAGTGTATCCTAGCTTATCCTAACCTATCCTAGCCTACTCTACCAAGACAAGCCTAGCCTAGCCTAGCCTATCCTGGCCTATCCTAGCATATCCTAACCTATCCTAAGCTATACTAGCCTACCCTACCTAGCCTAGCCTAGCCTATCCTATCCTATCCTACCCTACTATACCTAGCCTAGCCTAGCCTAGTCTACCCTATCGTAGCCTATCTTAGCCTATCCTACCCTATCCTAGCCTATCTTAACCTATCATAGTCTATTCTAGACTACTCTACCTATCATAGCCTAGCCTAGCCTAGCTTAGCCTAGCCTATCCTAGCCTATCCTAGCCTACTCTACCTAGACTAGGCTAGCGTAGCCTACCCTATCCTAGCCTATCCCAGCCTATCCTTACCTATCCAAACCTATCCTAGCCTAACCTAACCTATCCTAACCTATCCTAGATTTCTTTACCTAGACTAGCATAGTCTATCCTATCCTATCCTAGCCTATCCTAACCTATCCTAACCTATGCTAGGCTATCCTAACCAATCCTAACCTATCCTATACTAGCCTATCCTATCCTAACCTATCCTAACCTATGCTAGGCTATCCTAACCAATCCTAGATTATCCTATCCTAACCTATCCTAGCCTATCCTAACCTATCCTAAACTCTATCTAGACTAGCCTATCCTATCCTAACCTACTCGAACCTATCCTAACCTATCCTAGCCTATCCTAACCTAACTTATCCTAGACTACTCTACCTAGACTAGCCTAGCCTATCCTATCATATCCTAGCCTATCCTAGCCTATTCTGACCTATCCTAGCCTATCCTAAACTATCCTACTCTACCTAGACTAGCCTAGCCTATCCTGTCCTATCCTAACCTATCCTAGCCAATCCAAACTTATCCTTGACTAGCCTATCCTAACCTATCCTAGCCTATCCTAACCTATCCTGAGCTACTCTACCTAGACTAGCCTAGCCTATCCTAACCTATCTTTGCTTATACTAACCAATCCTAGCCTATCCTACCCTACTGTACCTAGACTAGCCTAGCCTATCCTAGCCTATCCTAACCTAGCCTAGCCTACTCTACCTAGACTAGCCTAGCCTATCCTAGCCTACTCTTCCTAGACTAGCCTATCCTATCCTAACCCATCCTAGCCTATCCTAACCTATCCTATCCTAACCTATACTAGCCTATCCTAGCCTACTCTACCTAGACTATCCTAACCTATCCTAGTCTATCCTAATCTATCCTAACCTAATCTACCTAGCCTAACATAGCCTAGCCTATCCTAACCTATTCTAACATATCCTAGCCTATTCTAGCCTATCCTAGCCTAGCCTATTCTAACCTAAACTAACATATCCTAGCCTATCCTAACCTATTATAGCCTACTCTACCTAGACTAGCCTAGCCTAGCCTAGCCTAGCCTAGCCTAGCCTAGCCTAGCCTATCCTAATCTATCCTAACCTATCCTAGCCTACTCTACCTAGCCTAGCCTAGCCTATCCTAGCCTAGCCTATCCTAACCTATCCTAACATATCCTAGCCTATCCTAGCCTATCCTAACCTATCCTAGCCTATCCTAGCTTATCCTAACCTATCCTAGCCTACACTACCTAGACTAGCCTAGCCTAGCCTAGCCTATCGTAGCCTATCCTAACTTATCCTAACCTATAAAGCCTACTCTACCTAGACTAGCCTAGCCTATCCTAGCCCATCCTAAACTATCCTAGTCTATTCTAATCTATCCTAGCCAAGTCTACCTAGAGTAGCCTAGCCTAGCCTATCCTAGCCTATCCTAAACTATCCTAGCCTTTCCTAGCCTATCCTAACCTATCCTAGCCTACTCTACCTAGACTAGCATAGACTATCCTAGCCTAGCCTAGCCTATCCTAGCCTAGCCTATCCTTGCCTTTACTAACCTATCATATCCTATCCTAACCTATCCTACACGATCCTAGCCTACTCTACCATGTCTAGCTTAGAGTAGCCTAACCTATCCTAGCCTATCTTAACCTATCCTAACTTATCCTAGCCTATCCTAACTTATCCTAGCCTACTCTACCTAGACTAGCCTAGCCTATCCTAACCTATCCTAGCCTACACTACCTAGACTAGCCTAAACCATCGTAACCTATCCTAACCTATCCTAGCCTACACTAACCTATCCTATCCTATCCTATCCTAGCCTATCCTAACCTATCCTAGCCTACTCTAAGTAGACTAGCCTAACTTATAGTAACCTATCGTAACTTATAGTAACCTATCCTAACCTATCCTAGCCTATCTCAACCTATCCTATACTAACGTATCCTAGCCTATCCTAGCCTATCCTAACCTATCCTAGCCTACTCTACCCAGACTAGCCTAGCCTATCCTAACCTATCCTAGCCTATCCTAGCCTATCCTAAACTATCTTATCATATCCTAACGTATCCTAGCCTACTCTACATAGACTAGTATAGCCTATCCTAACCTAACCTATACTAGCCTACTCTACCTAGCCTAGCCTAGCCTATCCTAGCCTAGCATAGCGTATCCTAGCCTATTCTAACGTATCCTAACCTATCCTAGCCTATCCTAACCTATCCTAGCCTACTCTACCTAGAGTATCCTAGCCTATCCTATCTTATCCTAACCTATCCTAGCCTATCCTAAGCTATCCTAACCTACTCTACCTAGACTAGCCTAGCCTCCTCTAAACTATCCTAACCTATCCTAGCCTATCCTAACCTAACCTAGCCTATCCTATCCTAATCTATCCTAACCAATCCTAACCTATAATAACCTATACTAGCCTACTCTACGTAGACTAGCCTACCCTATCCTAGCCTATCCTAACCTATCCTAGAGAATCCTAACATGTCCTAGCCTATCCTAGCCTATCCTAACCTATCCTAGAGAATCCTAACATGTCCTAGCCTATCCTAGCCTATCCTAACCTATCCTAGCCTAGCCTAACCTATCCTACCCTATCCTAACTTATACTAGCCTACTCTACCTAGACTAGCCTAGCCTATCCTAACCTATCCTAGCCTATCCTAACCTATCCTAACCTATCCGAGCCTACTCTACCTAGATTATCCTAGCCAAGCCTAGCATATCCTATCCTATCCTAACGTATCCTAACCTATATTAGCCTATTCTAACCTATCCTAACCTATCCTAACCTATCCTAGCATACTCTACCTAGACTAGCCTTGCCTATCCTATCCTAGCCTATCCTAACGTATCCTAACCTATCTTAGCCTATGCTAACCTATCCTAGCCTAACCTAACCTACCTAGCCTACTCTACCTAGACTAGCCTAGCCTATCCTATCCTATCCTAACCTATCCTAGCCTATCATAACCTATCCTATCCTGGCCTATCCTAACCTATCCTATCATATCCTAACATATTCTAGCCTACTCTAACTAGACTAGCCTAGCCTATCCTAACCTACTCTAACCTATCCTAGCCTATCCTAACCTATCCCAGTCTATCCTACCCTAACCTATCCTAGCCTATCCTAGCCTATCCTAACCTATCCTAGCCTAGCCTAACCTATCCTAGCCTACTCTACCTAGACTAGCCTAGCCTATCCTATCCTATCCTAACCTATCCTAGCCTATCTAAACTTATCCTAACCTGGCCTATCCTAACCTATCCTAGCCTATCCTAACCTATCCTAGCCTACTCTACCTAGACTAGCCTAGCCTATCATAACCTATCCTAACCTATCCTAGCCTATCCTAACCTATCCTAGCCCATCCTATCCTAATCTATCCTAGCTTATCCTAACCTATCCTAGCCTACTCTACCTAGACTAGCCTAGCCTAGCCTAGCCTAGCCTAGCCTATCCTAGTATATCCTAGCCATTCCTAACGTATCCTAACCTATCCTAGCCTATCCTAGCCTTTCCTAAATTATCTTATCCTAGCCTATCCTAACCTATCCTAACCTATCCTAGCTTACTCTACCTAGACTAGCCTAGCCTAGCCTAGCCTATCCTAGCCTAGCCCAGCCTAGACTATCCTAACTTATCCTAGCCTATCCTAGCCTACTCTACTTAGACTAGCCTAACATAGCCTAGCCTATCCTAGCCCATACTAACCTATCTTAGCCTTTACTAACCTATCCTAACCTATCCTAGCCTACTCTACCTAGACCATCCTAGCCTATCCTATCCTGTCCTAGCCTACTCTACCTAGACTAGCCTAGACTATCCTAACCTATCCTAACCTATAATAACCTAGACTAGCCTAGCCTAGCCTGGCCTATCCTAGCCTAGCCTACACTAGCCTATCCTAACCTATCCTAGCCTATCCTAACCTATCCTAGCCTATCCTAGCCTACTCTACCTAGACTGGCCTAGCATAGTCTAGCCTATCCTAGCCTATCCTATCATATCCTAACCTATCGTAGCCTATCCCAACCTATCCTAACCTATCATTTCATACTCTACCTAGACTAGCCTAGCCTATCCTAACCTATCCAAGCCTAATCTACCTAGACTAGCCTAGACTATCCTAACCTATCCTAACCTATCCTAGCCTGTCCTATCCTATCCTATCCTAACCTATCATAGCCTATCCTAACCTATCCTAACCTATCATATCCTACTCTAAGTAGACTAGCCTAACCTATCCTAACTTATCCTAGCCTATCCTAACTTGTCCTAGCATAGCCTATCCTAACCCATCCTGGGAAACTTTACCTATACTAGCCTAGCCTAGCCTATCCTAACCTATGCTAGCTTACTCTACCTAGACTAGCCTAGCCTATCCTATAATATCCTATCCTAACCTATCCTAACCTATCCTAACATATCCGAGCCTATCCTAACCTATCCTAGCCTATCGTAGCCTACTCTACCTAGACTAACCTAGCCTAGCCTATCCTATCCTAGGCTATCCTAACCTATACTAGCCTACTCCACCTAGACTAGCCTAGCCTATCCTAACCTATCCTATCCTATCCTAACCTATCCTAACCTATCCTAGCCTACTCTACAAAGACTAGCATAGCCCATCCTAACCTATCCTAGCCTATCCTAACCTATCCTAGCCTATCCTAGCTTATCCTAGCCTATCGTAGCCTACTCTACCTAGACTAACCTAGCCTAGCCTATCCTATCCTATGCTATCCTAACCTATACTAGCCTACTCCACCTAGACTAGCCTAGCCTATCCTAACCTATCCTATCCTATCCTAACCTATACTAGCCTATCCTAAACTATCCTAACCTATACTAACCTATCCTAGCCTACTCTACCTAGACTAGCCTAACCAATCCTAACCTATCCTAGCCTACCCTAACCTATCCTAACCTATCCTAACCTATCCTAGCCTACTCTACCTAGACTAGCTTAGCCTAGCCTATCCTATCCTATCCTAGCCTAGCCTATCCTATCCTAGCCTAGCCTATCCTATCCTAGCCTAGCCTATCCTAGCCTATCCTAACCTATCCTAGCCTATCCTAGCCTACTCTAAATAGACTAGCCTAGCATAGCCTAGCCTATCCTAGCCTATCCTAACCTATCTTAACTTATCCTATCCTAACCTATCCTAGCCTATCCTAACCTATCCTAACATATCCTAACCTATCCTAGCCTACTCTACCTAGACTATCCTAGCCTAGCCTAGCCTATCCTGGCACATCCTAGCCTATCCAAACCTATCCTAGCCTACCCTAACCTATCCTAACCCATCCTAGCCTAGTTTACATATACTAGCCTAGCCTAACCTAGCCTATCCGAGCCTATCCTAACCTATCCTAGCATACTCTACCTAGACTAGCCTAGCCTATCCTAACCTAGCCTAACCTATCCTAACAAATCATAGCCTAGCCTATCCTAACCTATCCTAACCTATCCTAACCTACTCTATCCTATCCTAGCCTATCCTAACCTATCCTATCCTATCCTAACCTATCCTCACCTATCCTAGCCTATCCTAACCTATCCTAGTCTATCCTAGCTTATCCTAACTTATCCTAACCTATCCTAACCTACTCTACCTAAACGAAGCTATCCTATCCTAACCTATCCTAGCCTGTCCTAACCTATCCTAGCCTATCCTAAACTATCCTGACCTATACTAACCTACCGTAGCCTACTCTACCTAAACTAGCCTAACCTATCCTAGCCTATCCTAACCTATCCTAGCCTATCCTAGCCTACTCTACCTAGACAAGTTTAGCATAGCCTAGCCTATCCTAGCCTATCATAGCCTATCCTAATCTATCCTAGCCTAAACTAACCTATCCTAACCTATCCTATCCTACTCTACCTAGACTAGCCTAGCCTATCCTAACCTATCCTAGCCTAATCTACCTAGACTAGCCTAGACTATCCTAACCTATCCTAACCTATCTTAGTCTATCCTAACCTATCCTATCCTATCCTATCATAACCTATCCTAGCCTATCCTAACCTATCCTAACCCACTCTAGTAGACCAGCCTAACCTATCCTAACCTATCTTAGCCTAACCTAACTTATCCTAGGATAGCCTATCCTAACCTATCCTACACTATCCTAACCTATCCTACCCTATCCTAGCCTATCCGAACCTATCCTGGCCTACTCTACCTAGACTAGCCTAGCCTATCCTAACCTATCCTAACCTATCCTAGCCTATCCCAACCTATCATATCCTATCCTAACCTATCCTAGCCTACTCTACCTAAACTAGCCTAGCCTATCCTAACCTATCCTAACCTATCCTTACCTATCCTAACCTATCCTTGCCTATCCTAGCCTATCCTAACCTATCCTAGCGCACTGTACCTAGCGTAGCCTAGCCTATCCTATCCTATCGTAGCCTATCGTAGCCTATCCTATCCTAGCCTATCCTAGCCTAGCCTATCCAATCCTAGCCTATCCTAGCCTATCCTAACATATCCGAGCCTACTCTACCTAAACAAGCCTAGACTAGCCTAGCCTATCCTAGCCTATCCTAGCCTACTCTACCTAAACTATCCTAGCCTATCCTAACCTATAATAACCTATCCTTGCCTATCCTAACCTATCCTAGCCTATACTAACCTATCCTAACCTATCCTAGCGCACTGTACCTAGCGTAGCCTATCCTATCCTATCCTATCGTAGCCTATCCTAGCCTATCCTATCCTAGCCTATCCTAGCCTAGCCTACCCTATCCTAGCCTATCCTAGCCTATCCTAACCTATCCGAGCCTACTCTACCTAAACAAGCCTAGACTAGCCTAGCCTATCCTAGCCTATCCTAACTTATCCTAACCTATCCTAGCCTATCGTAACCTATCCTAGCATATCCTAACCTATCCTAGCCTACTCTACCTAGACTAGCCTATCTTATCCTATCCTATCCTAACCTATCCTAGCTTATCCTAACCGATCCTAGACTGGCATATCCTAACCTATCCTTGTCTATTATACCCTATCCTAGCCTACTCTACCTAGACTAGCCTAGCCTATCCTACCCTATCCTAACCTATCCTAGCCTATCCTAACCTATCCTAGCCTATCATATCCTAACCTGTCCTAGCCTATCCTAACCTATCCTAGCCTATCCTATCCTAACCTATCCTAGCCTAACCTAACCCATCCTAGCCTACTCTACCTAGACTAGCCTAGCCTAGCCTATCCTTGCCTATCCTAACCAATTCTAGCCTATCCTAACCTATCCAAGCCTATTCTAACCTATCCAAACCTAACCTAACCTACTCTGCCTAGACTATCCTAGCCTATCCTAGCCAATTCTACCCTATCCTAACCTATCCTAGCCTACTTTACCTAGACTAGCATGTCCTAGCCTATCCTAGCCTACTCTACCTAGACTAGGCTAGCCTATCCTAGCCTACCCTAACCTATCCTAGACTATACTAACCTATCCTAGCCTTGCCTATCCTAACCTATCCTAGCCTGTCTTAACCTATCCTAACCTATCATAGCCTACTCTACCTAGCCTATCGTAGCCTATCCTAACCTATCCTAGCCTATCATAACCTATCCTAGCCTACTCTACCTAGACTAGCCTAGCCTAGCCTAGCCTATCCTATCCTATCCTAACCTATCCAAGCCTATCCTAACCTATCCTAGCCTTGCATATCCTAACCTATCCTAGCCTATCCAAACAAATCCTAGCCTACTCTACCTAGACTAACCTAGCCTAGCCTAGCCTATCGTAGCCTATCTTTGCCTATCCTAACCTATCCTAGCCTATCCTAACCTATCCTAGATTATCCTAACCTATCCTAGCCTATCTTAGCCTACTCTACCTAAACTATCATAGCCTAGCCTAGCCTACCCTAACCTATCCTAACCCATCCTAGCCTACTTTACCTAGACTAACCTAGCCTAGCCTTGCCTATCCTAACACATCCTAGCCTATCCTAACATATCCTAGCCTACTCTACCTAGACTAGCCTAGCCTATCCTAACCTATCCCAGCCTAGACTATCCAAACCTATCCTAGCCTATCTTAACCTATCCTAACCTATCCCAGCCTAGCCTATCCTAACCTATCCTAGCCTATCTTAACCTATCCTAGCCTACCCTAACCTATCCTAGCTTATCCTAACTGATCCTAGCCTATCCTAGCCTACTCTACCTAAACTAGCCTAGCCTAGCTTAGCCTACCCTAACCTATCCTAACCCATCCTAGCCTACTTTACCTAGACTAACCTAGCCTAGCCTTGCCTATCCTAGCACATCCTAGCCTATCCTAACCTATCCTAGCCTACTCTACCTAGATGAGCCAAGCCTATCCTAACCTGTCCAGGCCTAGACTATCCTAACCTATCCTAGCCTATCTTAACCTATCCTAACCTATCCCAGCCTAGCCTATCCTAACCTATCCTAGCCTACCTTAACCTATCCTAGCCTATCCTAACCTATCCTATCCCATCCTAACCTATACTAGCCTATTCTAAACTATCCTAATCTATACTAACCTATCCTAGCCTACTCTACCTAGACTAGCCTAACCTATCCTAGCCTATCCTAGCCTACCCTAACCTATCCTAGCCTATCCTAACCTATCCTAGCCTACTCTACCTAGACTAGCCTAGCCTAGCCTATCCTATCCTAGCTTAGCCTATCCTAGCCTATCCTAACCTATCCCAGCCTATCCTAACTTATCCTAGCCTAGCCTAGCCTACTCTACCTAGACTAGCCTAGCATAGCCTATCCTATTCTAGACTATCTTAGCCAATCCTATCCTATCCTAACCTATCCTAACCTATCCTATCCTACTCTACCTAGACTATCCTAACCTATCCTAACCTATCCTAGCCTATCCTAACCTATCCTAGCCTACTCTACCTAGACTAGCCTAGCCTATCCTAGCCTATCCTAACCTATCCTAACCTACTTTACCTATACTAGCCTAGCCTAACCTAGCCTATCCGAGCCTATCCTAACCTATCCTAACCTATCCTAGCCTACTCTACCTAGACTAGCCTAGCCTATCCTAACCTATTCTAACCTATCCTAACCTATCCTAGCCTAGCCTATCCTAACCTACCCTAGCCTATCCTAACCTATCCTAGCCTACTCTACAAAGACTAGCATATCCCATCCTAACTTATCCTCACCTATCCTAACCTATCCTAGCTTATCCTAACCTATCCTAGCCTACTCTACCTAGATAAGCCTAGCCTAGCCTAGCGTTTCCTAGCCTATCCTATCCTATACTAACCTATACTAGCCTACTCTACCTAGACTAACCTAGCCTATCCTAACCTAACCTAGCCTATCCTATCCTATCATAACCTATCCTAGCATAGCCTCACCTATCCTAGCCTATCCTAACCTATCCTAGCCTAGCCTAGCCTATCATAACCTATCCTAGCCTACTCTCCTAGACTAGCCTATCCTAACCTATCCTAGCCTCTCCTACCCTATCCTAGCGTATCCTAGCTTATCCTAACCTATCCTAGCCTACTCTACCTAGACAAGCCTAGCCTAGCCTAGCATATCCTAGCCTAGCCTAGCATAGCCTAGCCTAGCCTAGCCTAGCCTAGCCTAGCCTAGGCTAGCATAACCTAACCTATCCTAACCTATACTAGCCTACTCTACCTAGCCTATCCTATCCTATCCTATCCTATCCTAGCCTACTATACCTAGACTAGCCTAGCCTAGCCTACCCTATCGTAGCCTATCTTAGCCCATCCTACCCTATCCTAACCTATCCTAACCTATC
>WSFP011457775.1:0-19163 GCA_009831015.1 Picea engelmannii | reverse complement strand
GAGGAAGAGGTGGAGTAAACACATGTTTCACATGTGGGAAGAAGGGGCACAAGTCCTATGAGTGTCCAGAGAAAAAGAAAGATACTGGAGAAGATCACATCACAGAAGCGCAGAGGCGTGATGTTGAGGCCGAAGATGCAGAAGGCGGAAGATCGCTCATGATGCAAAAAGTCCTTTTGACACCCGAGAAGGAGGTGGAAAGCTCGGTTCAGAGGACCAGACTGTTTAGAACAACTTGCAAGACCAAGGATAGAGTGTGCAAGGTCATTGTTGACAGTGGTAGCATGGATAATCTCGTATCCACAGAGATGGTAGAGAAGCTGGAGCTGGAGATGACTGATCATCCCAGTCCATACAAAGTTTCATGGCTACAGAAAGGACACCAGGTAACTGTTACAAAACAATGCTTGGTCGAATTCAAGATAGGTGGATACAATGATAAGATCTTATGTGATGTTATTCCCATGGATGTTTGCCATTTATTGCTGGGTAGACCATGGCAATATGACATAAATGTGATTCATGATGGGAGAATGAACACATATACACTAGACAAGAATGGGAGAACCCATATGTTTCTTCCGATAAAGGATAAGGAGGTGAAGCTGGAGGTAAGCAACACAATACTTCTCATGAGTGGGAAGGAACTTCTTACGGAAGTGAAGAAGAAGGAAGGTCCACAATTCTTTGTGGCCAGGAAGCTGAGAATTGTTCTGACTAGTACAAGAGTGGATGATTTACCGGATGAGGTTCAGGAACTGTTGGAGGAGTTCGCTGACATCATAGTGGATGAATTACCTCGTTCGTTGCCACCAATGAGAAGTGTGAGTCATCACATAGACCTCATACCAGGAGCTAGTTTGCTGAATAAAGCCGCGTACAGGTTGACACCACAGGAAAATGAAGAGGTTAAGAAGCAGGTCCAGGATTTGATGGACAAAGGATTAGTCAGGGAAAGCTTGAGTCCATGTGTCGTTCTAGTGGTACTCAGTCTAAAGAAAGATGGAGGTTGGAGAATGTGCACCGATTCAAGAGCGATCAATAAAATAACCATCAGGTATAGGTTCCCATTGCCGAGAATGGGTGATCTGATGGATTGCCTGAGTGGGGAAAAGTATTTTTCAAAGATCGATTTGAAGAGCGGATATCACCAGATTCACATGAGAGAAGGTGATGAGTGGAAAACAACATTCAAGACAAACGAGGGTTTTTACGAATGGCTAGTCATGCCGTTTGGCTTGAAAAATGCACCGAGTACATTTATGAGGTTGATGAATGAAGTCCTAAGGGAATTCATTGGGAAATTTGTCATTGTTTATTTGGATGACATACTAATTTACAGTAAGTTAGTGGCTGAACATCTGAAGCATTTGGCCATAGTGATGAAGAAGTTACAGCAGGAGAAGTTGTTGATTAATATGAAGAAATCTTCATTTATGAAGAAAGAGCTCATTTACTTGGGTTTTGTTATTTCGTCTAATGAGTTGAGAATGGATCCGGACAAGGTGGAAGTAATTAAAAATTGGCCATCACCAAGAAATGTATTCGAGGTGAGGAGTTTTCATGGTTTAGCTAGTTTCTACCGGAAATTCATCAGAAATTTCAGTGGAATTAGTGCAACGATGATGGATACAGTGAATAAGTGGAATAAATATTTTCACTGGACAACAGAGGATGAAAAGAGCTTCAATCTATTGAAGAGGAAGATCACGGAACAACCAGTGTTGGTGTTGTCAGATTTCCTGAAGACATTTAAGGTGAAATGTGATGCGAGTGGGTATGCCATAGGAGCGGTCTTGAGTCAAGAAGATAGGCCGATTGCATATTTTAGTGAGAAGTTGGATGAAGCAAAACTGAAATACTCCACGTATGATAAATAATTTTATGCTATCATACAGGCGCTGAAAAAGTGGAGGCATTACTTGATCCCAAAAGAATTTGTATTGTACAATGATAATCACGCATTGCAGTTTGTGACTCAACAAGAGAAGTTGAATCAAAAACATGAAAAATGGGTTGAGTATATGCAGAATTTCACATTTGTGATTAAGCATATTTCAGGTACTGCTAACAAAGTGGCTGATGCTTTGAGTAGGAAATGTTTGCTGTTGCAGGAGTTCCGAGTCAAAACATTGGGTTTTGATAATGTACGCAGGCGATGTAGATTTTGGAGAAGCATATGAAGCAGCTGAGAATCCCATTCTTAGAGATAGGAGTCCTTGGATAGATTATATGATCCAGGAAGGGTTGTTGTTCAGAGGCAATCAACTGTGTATTCCAAATTTCTCCATGAGGGAGAATCTGTTAAAGGAGAAACACAGCGAAGGATTAGCAGGACATTTTGGCCATGACAAAGCATTCGTGAAGCTGAGCGAATCATATTTTTGGCCAGGGATTCATGCAAATTTCAAGAGGTTTGTTGACAGATGTAGAATTTTCTAGCATTCAAAAGGGAGAAAGAAAAATGTAGGTTTTTATCAACCATTTCCCATACCAGAGAGGCCATGGGAAGCGATTAGCATGGATTTTGTATTGGGGTTGCCGAGGATGCAAAGAGGTGTTGATTCTGTCTTTGTGGTAGTGGACAGGTTTTCAAAAATGGCACACTTCATTCCATGCCAGAAGACCAGCGATACGACACTCATCGCGAATTTGTTTTTCAAAGAGATCGTTAGACTTCATGGGTTGCCGAAAAGCATAGTTTCAGACAAAGACACTAAATTCATAGGGCATTTTTGGAGGACATTATGGAAGAATCTAGGAACTAACTTGGCATTTAGTTCATCTTATCATCCTCAAATGGATGGACAAACAAAATTGGTGAACATAAGTCTAGGAGACTTGCTGAGAAGCTTGGTGACAGAGCACCACAACAGTTGGGACAACATATTGCCACAGGCAGAGTTCGTGTACAACGATTCAGTGAATAGGAGCACAGGGAAGAGTCCATTTCAGATTGTGTATGGCACACAACCGAGAGGAGTTTCTGAGTTGCGGGATTCAGAACAAACTGCTACTAGCAGCGCTAGTGCAGAAGAATTCACTGAGGCGATGAAAGAACTTCACAGTCAGGTGAAGGAACGACTGCTGAAATCAAATCAGGAGTACAAGCTCAGAGCAGATCAACATCGGAGACAACTTCAGTTTGAAGTTGGTGATCTAGTTTTGGCACACTTGAGGAAGGAAAGTTTTTCGAGGGGAACATACAATAAGCTAAAAATGAAGAAAATCAGGCCATGCAAGGTCTTGAGAAAATTCAGAGAAAATGCTTATGAGATTGAGTTGTCGGACGACATCGGGATATCTCCGATATTCAATATCGCAGATTTATATCCATACAGAGCTGGGGAAAAGGAGACTGGAACTGAAGAGCCAGTAATCCAGTGGATGAAACAATTGCCAGATGCAGAAAAGACACAGATGGAGTGCATACTGGACAAGAGAGTGGGTAAGAAGACCAGAAGAAAAGAATACTTCGAGTATCTAGTCAAGTGGAAAAATCACCCAGTGGAAGATGCTAGCTGGGAGAGCGAAGCAGTGATCTAGAAGCATGGACACACCATGCAGGAGCTCATGGACAGGATCCCATGAAAATTTTCAAGCGAGGGAGTGTGATGCAGGAGCATCACCCACGTCAAGCGAGCCAGTGCAGAAACAGAGGACAGCTGGACAAGCCAGCATATTTTCTTTTTTGGATTTCACCTTGAAACTGTTGCGCAAACATTAATGAGGAGATTTAATGAGGTGCACTTGTAAATTGTATTTGTACCTTGAGCGGATAGCTCTCGTCCTTAGGTAGACAATCGACATTTAGTAGATTTAATGCAGTTAGATAGGAATTTAATTCTAGATTTGATAGCTTTGGAGCGCAAGAGGGAAACTGGATATAGACACCCTCCTTTGTACATTGTAATATGATTGAAATAGAGAGCATTCAGGAGAGAGGGGCATGCAGAGAACTGTATGAAGAACACCCACGTACAGACATTGAATTAATAGAAAAATCTTTGATTCAATTCCATGGTTTGTGTTATTCTCTATGTATTTATGATGTTATGCTCATGAATGTTTTCTTTTTGTCATACATTTTCTTTTATATGTTGTGTATGTGATTTCATGGTTGAATAGAAGTATGAGAGGGAATGTGAATGAGTTTCAATTGTTTCTCTAATTGAGCCAAGAGATTCCTGCAAGGAGTGCAGTTGAATTGTTTGCAAGGAGTGCGTTGACAGAAGGGTTCAACTAGAGTTAGATTTTCTTCTCATTCATATCATAAGTGTAGGGGCATGGTGTTGTGCAAGGAGTGCGTAGGCCAAGATAAGTTTCAGAGTTGTGATTCTGAGAAAAAAGGATTGAAAGATTTCTGCTGCAGGAGTGCGCAGGATCGAAGGTTTCAACACTTAGTCGTGGTTGAAGATTTTACACAAGGAGTGCATGCAAGAATTTCTTTCTGAGAGATTTGAAGTTGTGGAAGCTCAGAAGGGATAAGCCTTTGAATTCATTGAAGGATAGTGCAGAGGAGTTACTATTGAAAACTACAAGAAGTGTCATAAGTTACACGCAGGAGGACAAGTTCTAGGAAGGAACACAGTCATCCTGCAGAATCGTCAAAGGAGGAACGGAAGGATGGAAAAATTCGAGAAGATTTAGCGAGTTTCCAAGGACCGGTAGATCTTGGAAAGTTGCAGGGGAGATACTGTGCTACATTCCCCAAAGGTTTTGAGGTTCAGGTGGACAGTGTCGTTGATCAAGGTCACGAGGAGCGTTGGTTCTACTCGTGGATCGGCATATCGGGAGTTCGTGAGTTAAGACTCTAAATATTCACAACGGAAGTCGTGATATAGTGATACGCGATACACCAATGATTGCGTGGATAGTGTGGGCCACATGAGTTGGTGACATGGCAGGTGACGAGAGTTATCGGGGTTTCGCAGTGAAAGTTCCAAGCATTGGATATCTGGATTCACGATCCCATGAAGTCCGAAGTTCCGATATCGGCGTTTCGGCGTCTCAGGCATTAGGAGTTGACATAGGAGTTAATTAACCTCGTGAGTAGCAAAGTCATGAGGGAGTGAGATTGTGAGTTTTGAAATTTCGACGTCTCTTGTATCATGGTTTGGAAAACTGAGCGCTTGGTGTCGTGAGTGGAGAGATCGCGATAAGGACAGAAGTCTCGATAGAGAGAAGAGGAAGTCAGCATTGACTGATATCTTGGGTCTCGGGGATTCGAGAGCCCTGTGATCAACAGAGAACTTGCGAAGCCACAAGTTTCGATCCTCCGATAACTCCCGAAAGGAGGATCACGAGAAGCAAGCTGTGGGTGCAGATTTCCCGATAGGGAAATTGAAGAACCTTGGAGTTCTTCGGGCCGAGAAGAAGAAGATCATGTGTGGGCGCATGGACCTTCCGACCTGCGGGTGGTGAAGGGGCCGCATTGCGATCAGTTTCCCAGGGTATGAAACTCTGAAACATCATAACTTTTCCATGCTCTATCATTTCAGGGTTTCACAAGTCGGGGTTTTGGGACTGGTGATTACAAGGGATTCTCCCTTGGGCATGCCGGGTGCCGAAACACCAAAAACCTTATATCCACCATGCTCATTTTGGGGTTTCTCATGTTGGGATTTTGGAGTATGCGAAGACAGGAGGTCTTTCACCTGGGTTTCCCGGAAGCCAAAACTCCTAAGCTTGTATTCATCGCTAAGCTCATTTCGGGATTTCGAGACTGGCGAGTACAAGGGAACTTACCCTTGGGTTTCCTGGTTGCTGAAACTCTAAAACACCAAATATTAAGCATGCTAGACTATTTTGGGGTTTCACCTATCGGGATTTCGTGACATGCAAAGACAAGGAAGCTTGCCCTTGGGAGTCCCGGGTGCCGAAACGTCGAAATATCAAAGTCCATTCATGCTATATCATTTTGGGGTTTCATGAATCAGGATTTCATGACATCTGAGGACAAGGACACTTGTCCTTGGGTATCCTGGGTGCCAAAATGCCGAAATACCAAACTCCAACCACACTATATCCTTTCGGGGTTTCGCAAATCAGGATTTCGTGACATGTGAGGACAAGGACACTTGTCCTCAGGTATCCCGAGTTCCAAAATGCTGAAATACCAAACTCTAACCACACTATATCCTTTTGGGGTTTTGTAAATCAGGATTTCATGACATGTGAGGACAAGGACACTTGTCCTCAGGTATCCTGGGTGTCGAAATGCCGAAATACCAAACTCAAAGGGAACCATTCTTTCTGGTGCAAGGTTTCCAAACTTAGGCCATAAAATCCTTCAATGGATTCTTAGGTAATTATCACTAGGCTAGGTGACCTGACTGAGATGCCTTCTTAAATCATTGAGCTATGAGATCTGTGACAAGGGTGAGGTAAGATTAAGTATTTATTTAAAAATGGTGGTCTTTTTAAGGAACTCACTCCAGCTCTGGAGTATGATGGAGCCTCCTAGAAGGAGGTGCCTTTGGGGAAAAACAACCCAGGGCATGGCTGGGGTCAAGTACAGGGGACAACTCTCCAGGGAACGAGCTCAAAATCAAAACTTATTCGTTCTATATGTAAATCGATTATAGTTATATAAGTATAAGAACACATTCATTGTTACTGATCAAAATACCAGGCAAAAACTTATATGCAGAAACCAATCATCTATAAGTGTACAAACATGAGCATGAATTTCAGGAACATTCAAATTTGAAATATAGGACATGAACACTTATCAGAAAACACCAGGTGTAAAACAACTACTGAGACGGGTGCTCGTTTCCACCCAACCGTAGGCTCAGTGACTCCAATCAGATTTACCACTGACCACCCCCGAGCTAGACCACAATGCTTTTAGACTTAGTTTATTACTTCCCATTCCTCGGAAATCAAGGATGAAGGTTACTCTCCTTCTCCTCCACTCATAACTCCCTGTATTTTCTGGAGTTCCTCTGGTTCTCCTTCCACGATTCTTGTCGTGTGTGTGTGTGTGTTTGTCTACTCCTCTCTCCCCCCCTTCCACCCTTATTTCCTCCTACGAGGTTGCATGTGGCACGAAATTCCCTGTCTGATGGTTAGGTCTGAGAGCTCCTACGGATGGGTGGTTTGCCCCATCCCCTCATTTACTCTTGATGATCCTCCCCACCTACCATCTAGGTGGGTAATTAATTTTAGGGTCTGAGAATAAGCTTTGGTTTTCTTGAGCACGTACAAACCAGTATGGTTTGGTTCGATGGAAGTTAATATAGCCACTCCCAACCCCTTCCACCACCTCTCATCAGCCATCGTGGTCTCTTTTCAGCACATCCCCCTCTCAACAATCATGCAACATATATTCATACATCATTAACATTCCTCAGACCTTTTATACTAATGTCCGTTAATTGAACATCCACAATCTTTGAGTTTTCCATAGTTATTGGCCAGTATAGTTATTTTTACAGACTGGGATAAACAGGGTGTTACACCACTCCCCTTTAGGTCTTGCAACACAGGTTGGAAATGCATTTTACTAATGCATTTTACTTGATGAAACCTCAGTAATTATATATTTGCAAACAAAAATTCACCCAACAACAAAACGCATGCTTCCTTGTTGAATTTCGAGAAGAACGTCACTCCGAGGTACATGACCTATTTATTCACAATATTATAGCTCCAAACAACATCCAAACATGTCCACAACAACTACCTTCAAGCTTCATCACTTAGAGCTCCATTGTTGGCCAGAAAAATCCATGTAAAAACAACTCTACATACAAAAATGTGAATGCATAATTCTCATCCCCTACCCATAATGTGAATGCAATAATGTGAATGAAACTATACATACAATAATGTGAATGAAATTTTATGGAGGACTTACACTAGAGTACATGTTTTCAAGTCATAAGGAAATTCCGTTCGGTCCTGTACAAGTGGTTGGTTATGAAAATACTACATTTGGTACCTCCAAGAAAATAGTTTAATTGTGTCACATACCCAACCCCCAACTTGGACATGTCACTGTTAAAATGATCCCATAAAATTTCTAATAGTAAATCAAAATGCATAAATAATCACACATAATGACTACTAAAATCATGTAGATGTCTTTGTTTCTTAAAAATATAAATACAATTGATTAACTATTCATGGAATAAATTAGATAGCATTAAACAATATTCAACAATATAAACAAGGATTTAAATGCATCATTATGCTCCCATCAAGCATTTATAACCAATATAACTTAGAGTAAAATGCACAACAAAGTTATATCAACATTTAACACATCAACACATCATATAAGAACACCTAACTTATACAAGTATGAAACCCACATCATAGGATGAAAATTCCTCCCAATCGTAGCCTTGTTGTTCCAATTCTCAACGAAAAGACACCCACGAGCTTGGGTTAGGAATCCACAAGAGATAGTGGTCTGTAAGGATGGCTAATTTCCCCCTCTTAGTAGTTAAACTCACAACTAATTCTAGTCCACCAGCTCACTTCCCCTCAACTTGTACAACCAAAGGATGGAATCCCCCTTCACTTCTCATATTCCCTCAATCTTTTCCACTCCCCTCCATGAATTCCAACACAAGTTGGAAATAAAATTTACTTGATGGGAGCTTAGGAATTCTATAGTTTCAAACAAAAATTCACCCAGAAGCAAAACACATGATTCCTCAGTGAATTTCGAGTAGAACGTCACTCCCGATTACACAACCTCTTTATTCATGATATTGTATCTCCAAACAGTAGCCAAACATGTCCACAATAACTACCTTCAAGCTTCACTACTTAGAAATCCATTGTTGGCCAAAAACAACCATGTAAAAACAACTCTACATACAAAAATGTGAATGCATAATTCTTGTTCCCTACCCATACAATTTTTCCTCCATTTCTCTTGCTTTCTTGAATTTCACTCTTTCCCAAGTTGATTGTACTCAACCCCCTTGCTATCAATAAATATGGGAAGTGAATCTCACACCAACCTCATTACATGAATTCAATGATTGGGCTCTATAACACTCAACAACCAATGGAAGTTTCATGGTAAGGATAATTTAGAGAAAAATAAGAAATGGATTTTGGTTTAATAGACATGGGTAACTCTGCTCCCTTAGATCCTGTAATGCCTCCTATTTTAGGGCCTCGATAAAATAATAAATATCTCCTAATATCCTACTGAAATAACTGTAGTTTAGTTCAATTTTTCCTTTCATGATTTCTTTTATACTAGGAATAAAATGGTAAATAGACATAATAACAAAAAAAACATAATAAAAACATATTATCTTAGTGAAATACATATCTCAACCTACAGGTTGGTTGATTTATCCCCTCGTTCACTTATTCTTGTTCTTGCCCAGACTGCCCAATTGAATATTAACCTCCCCGCCAACTAGGAACATCCTCTTCGACTCTCTAGCTCTAGGAATCCTTGCAGTTTCCTATCCCCCAAGGTTCCCAACAACAACAATGTCCCTGTAAAATATCCCCCCCAAAAATATGTTCTTCCATTTTCCTCCTTCTTCCTCCCTCTTTCAAAATTTCTTCCTTGCCTCCTTCTTCCCCAATTTCTCCCAAAACAAAATACCACTCTCCAAGTCCTCTCTTCTCTTCCTTCTCTCTTGAATCCCTCCCCCTCATTCAATTCCCCAACTTCTTTATCCCCTCACTAATTCCCCAACAACCTTATCCCCTAATTAAATAATTCACCTACCTTTTTAATAAAAAAACTATAAAAAGATTCATTGAATTTATTTTAATAATTAATTAAATTTAAATAAACAACCATGATAAATAAATAGTCAATTTGAGTTGTTACATACACCCACTCTTCAAGAAACTTCGTTCTGAAGTTAGAGTAATTTACAATACAAGGGTAATGACACATGATTCACACATCCACATCAAATAAACACCATCATCAATTTAAAACACTTATCCATAATAGTTTACATGTGCAAGGAATGCAAGTGTAGCTAGCACATATAGGACTCACACATGTACTAATGAAAATAATTATCACACATAAGTAGTTCTTGTATGCGTCCAATCCAATCAACAAGATAATTCATTTCATAAAAGATATTAAACCATTTAAAATGTTCGCAAAATACCTCAATTATAATAATTTAGCATAAGTAACATTCACTTAGATAATTGTAGTTCAGTTAAGCAATTATAAATATACATATACAGATATTTTTTAAAAAGATGAAATCAAGAAATTCTACTATAAGGCGAAATCCCCACACGCTCTCAACTACTTCTATTCATCCTTCCTCCCTAACCTAATTTTGTCTTCCATCCCTATCCTTCTTCTTCTAGACTATCTTCGAGCGTCAACTATATTCACCTAACTCCAGATAGAACCCATAAGTGGAAGTGTCAACTCTCTTGATCAATATTTCCCAACAGGAAACTAACAATCATCATCACAGGTCTAAGGGAACATGAGCTAACACCTTCCTCCTATGACTCCAGGTTTGAGAGGGTACACAGTGGGAAATGCCTCCACCCCTCCTAATAGAACTAGGGTCAACACTCTACCATGGACCATACAATGGCACTATGTTACAGGGAATTTTGTCATCGTATATTTAGTTTCAGGTAGTCTTGCCACCTGAAAAAAAAAAAAACCTGCACTTGTCCACATATCATAGAAATGAATTTTAAACAACATAATTTCACATAAAAAGATTCATACCATATTGTTTCCTGGTCTATGTTCATGATATCAGCCTTTTATTATCATTATCCTTTGGCTATTTCATATCCCATTGACCTGTAGATTAGCCTATAACACAAAATCATACATATCTATGCATTACTATCATGTAAATGCATTTAATCATATTCTCAATTCGGTATCCACATACCAACAAATTTAAATGTCAAAATTTTCAAGTTAGAAATAGATTTCACAATATCCATCATAATTTAAATAATGATAAACATTCATAGAATTGACATTCACATATGTCCATATGTCTTAAAATTTCAAGTGTATCATTAATAGTTTCATAGTTAATAGAAAATAAAAGATGATTAGGCCTTAAGTAATTCTATCTATCTAAGTCAAAAGGTGGCACTAAATATACCCTACCTTCAGAAAACATATTCTCAAAGTGGTAAAAAAAGTGAGGGATGCTCTCGTTGTAAGTTCTCTGCATCCTCCCAAGTAGCAAATCCTGGGCTATACTTGTCCCACTAGACGTTAACTTGGTCTACCAAATGATTCCTAAGATGTCAGACCCTACGGTCCAATATGTGTAAAGGTTCAACCATGAGGGTTCCCACGTCTGATACCTGGAATTCCTTCCCATTCAGTTTATGAGATTCGTCAGCAACATAATGACATAGAATAGATACATGAAAAACATTATTATTTTTATGCAAGTTGGGTGCTAGTACGAGACGATAGGCAACCGATCCAATTCTCTCTTGGATTTTGAATGGTCCTATAAATCGAGGCGACAACTTTGTCCCCTTCCCGAAATGAATGGTACTCTTATTAGGCCCGATACAAATTAAAACTGGATCTCCCACTTTATAAATTCAGTTAGTCTTATTTGCATCAACTTAAGTTATATGTCTATCATGTGCTTCCTTTAGTCACGTCCTGATCTGAATCACCTATTCCTCCATCTCTTGAATCAATTTTGTCCCAACTGTCACTTGGTCTTCTAACCATTCCCAATTCAATGGTGTCCGGCATGAAATTCCATACACAGCTTCATAGGGTGGCATTCCAATGGAGCTATGAAAATTGTTATTGTAGGAAAACTCTACCAAAGGTAGGTAATTCTCCTAATGGGTTTGATTATCCATAACATACATCCTAAGCATGTCTTCCATAATCTGTTTTAGTCTCTCATTTTTTCCATCTTTTTCGGGATGATATGTTGTTCTTAATTTCAACTGAGTTCCCAACGCTGACTGCAAACTTGTCCAAAACCTAGATGTGAATCGAGAGTCCCTATATGAAATGATCTTCTTGGGTAACCCATCCATATGGATGAGCTCACTTATAAACACGCATGCCACATTAGTGAAATCATAAGTGTCACTAAACAAAATAAAATGAGCACTCTTGGTCAACTTATCAACTATCACAAGAATGACATTATGTCTGTGCGATGTGAGTGGAAACCCCACTAAACAATCCATAGAAATGACTTCCCACTTGGACATAGAAACATCATGCAGTTGTAGGAGACCTGTAGGGTGGTGGTGGTCAGCCTTCACTTGTTGATACTCTAGGCACTTGACGATGAAATGGAATACATCATGCTTCATGCCTACCCAGAAGAAAATCTTCTTCATGTCTACGTACATTTTCTTCACGCCCAGATGGGAACAATAAAGTGCTCTATGTGATTCCTTGAGTATGATGCTTTGAATATCCCCACGTTCGGGGATGTACATCCTTACCTCATATCTTGATAATCCATCTTATTCTAGGCTATATCCTTCATACTTTGGATCTAATTTCCTCCCATTATGGAGGGTTCAAGTAACCTTTAAATACCAACTATCTCAAATAAGTTTCCCCAACACTCTCTCCCTCAGATTAAATTTTAAGGGTACCAAGGAGAAGACACATGGTATGTTGCTCAAGGCATCCATGAACAGATTCTCCTTTCTCTTGATGTATGAAATTCCAAAATCGTACTCACTCATAAAATCACTCCATCACCTCTGCCTAGAATTAAGATTCCTTTGAGTGAATAAATGTTTTAATATTTCATGGTCTGTTTTGAGCTCAAAGCTTCGCCCCACTAGATAATAACTCCAAAGCTTCATAGCTAGCTTTACAGCTACCAAATTTAAATCATGAGTATCATAAATCTCCTGATGTTGCTTCAAGTTTCTTGACACATATGCTATCACTACCCCATCCTACATTAGCACATCCCCCAATCCTTGCTTCAAGGCATCGGTGCAGAGTGTGAAGTCTTTTTCCATATCTGAGACTCATAGAATTGGTGCACTAGTTAGTAACCTCTTAATCTCGAGGAATGAAATATCACATTATTCTATCAATTCATACCCGACCCCCTTGTGCTTCAAGGTGGTGGTGGGTTTCACTATCTTAGATAACCCTTCCACAAACCTTCGATAATAACTAGCTAGCCCCATGAAGCTTCTCGCCTCATGAGAATTTTTTTTCACTGGCCATTCCATAATGGCCTTTACCTTTTCTTGATCCATAGATATTCCTTCACTGGAAATGATATGATCTAAATAGTGAATTTATTTCTAGAAGAAAAAACACTTCGACAACTTTCCATATAGTTTTTCCTCTCTAGGGCACGACAACACCACTCGCAAGTGTTCCTCATGTTCTCTTTCGTTCTTGGAATAGATGAGGATATCATCAAAAATACCTGTACAAAGAGGTCTAAGTATTTTTAGAATACACCATTCATGAGGCTCATGAATACTGATGGTGCATTGGTGATGTAGGAGCATCGCTCACTCATCAAGCGAGCCAGAGGGGAGCGGAAGACAGCTAGACAAGCCAACAAATTTATTTTTGAACTTTACTTTGATATTGGTTGCACCAAACATTAATGTGTGGATTTAATGAAGTGCACCTTGTATATTGTAATGGACCTTGAGCCTTTAAGCTCTCATCCTTAGGTAGATAGACGACATTTAAAATAGTTAATGCTGGTAGGTAGATTTTAATTGTAGATTTGATAGCATAGAATCCAAGAGGGAAAACAGATATAGACACCCTCACTTGGACATTGTAACATCATTGAGAGAATTCAAGAAGAGGAGAGCAAGCAGAGAAGTGTATGAAGAACACCCATGTACATATATTGAATTAATAGAAAGAGCTTGGATTCAATTTCATGGTTTATGTTATTCTCTGTGTATTTATGATATTATTCTCAAGAATGTTTGTTTTCTGTTATACACTTGCTTTTATATGCTTTGTATGTGTATTCATGGTTGAATAGAAGTCTAAGAAGGAATGTGAATGAAGTTCAATTGTTTCTCTAATTGAGCCAAGAGATTCCTGCAAGGAGTGTGTTGACAGAAGGGTTCAATTAGAGTTATCTATTGTTCTCATTCATCTCAGAGTGCATAGATACAGTGCCGTGCAAGGAGTGCGCAGGCCAAACGAAGTCTCAGGGTTGCGATTCTGAGCAAAGGATATTAAAGAATGCTGCTGCAGGATTGCGCAGAGTCAAACAACTTCAACCCTTCAAGGTTGTTGAAGAATTTCCGCAAGGAGTGCGAGCAAAGGAGTTATTGCCAAGGACTTAAGGTCGAAGCAAAGCTCAAGAGGGATAGGTATTCAAAGTCGTTGAAGAACAGTGGAGCTAAGCCGCGTGAGAAAGACAAAGATAAGCATCACAGGTTAGCAACAGAGCAGGCAAACAAGTCTCAATAGTGAGGCGTTTCATCAATTTCGTGGATCTACCGAAGAAAGAATGGGCAGATGAAATCATTTTGGAGATTTCTTAAAGTTCCATGCACTGTTGGATCCTACAGAGGCGCAAGAAGGTTATCGGCACAAGAACAAAAAGGTTCGAAGCTCAGGAGGGACAGATTCGTCGATCCTGAGTCATAGAGACCGTCAGATCATACGTGATATCGCATATCGACATATCGTGAGTTGAAGCACCAAGATTGTTGGAACGGGAGTAGCGATATTGCGATCTGCGATATCCCGATAGAATCAGAACCATTGATCGTGTGGGACGCGTGTCAAGAGATACCAAAGAGCGGGGTTCAGAGAATCGGGGTTCTCGACGACAGAGAACGCTTGCATGTTGGATTCGCGATCCGCGATATCCCGACGGTAACATGGCAGTGTGGGACCACAGGAGTTGGGGAAGTACAAGTGGCATCGAAGATTGGGGATCGGGAAAAAGAAAGTCTCGAGTCCATCGACATCAGGACTCACGATCCCGGGAGTTCCAAAATCCCGATAGAGGGATAGTAGGTGGAGAGTCAAGTCCACACATGTATCGGAGAATCGGCACATCGAAGTTCGTAAGTTGAAAATTCAAGTTGTTGATGTCGCGAATGGCTATTTCCCAATAAGGGAGAATTCTGATAGTAGGGGAGAAGTCCACGTTGACCCGCATCGAGTTTCGGGGAATCATGAAGCATGAAACACACGACCTTAGGATTCGTGAAATCGGGAATTCTGATTTCCCGACCGTTAAGGGAGATCATTGAAGAATCGTTGTGGGTGAATAATTCCCGATAGGGAATTAGAAGAACCGTTGAGTTCTTCAGGCCGATGAGAAAGAAGTCCCTGAGGAGAGGACGTGCCCCGGGTGGCGCGTGCTGCGATCAGAGTGGTATCAGAGCAGGTTATTCTTTGCTTTCCATAGCAGAGGGAGGAAAAAAAATTCACCATGCCACCCAGGAGGGAAAGATAATCGCCTGATCCAGAGAATAGGGATGTGCAAAGGAGAGGTAGGCCAGCAGAAAATCCAAAAATGGAGAGACAAATGCAAGATCTCCGAGAAAGACTCGAGGAGATGGAGACAAGTCAGAGACGCGGAGTTGGTGCAGGGGATCTTAGCGATTCTGAAGTTGAAGAGGAAACTGGACATGAAGAAGAGTTCGCAGCAGAAGATGCATCAACCGAGCGATTGATTAAAGCCATTTCCAGAATGAGTTCAAAGACAAAAATGGACATTCCAGTCTATGAAGGAAGTCTGGATGAAAAAGAGCTGCTGGATTGGATTAGAGATCTTGACACCTACTTCGATTATGAAGATATCGAAGAGGATAAAAAGGTAAGGAATGATGTCACTAAACTGAAAGGACATGCAACATTATGGTGGGACGAGCTTCAGGAAGATAGACGTTCCAAAGGTAAACAAAAGATCAAAAGCTGGGATCAAATGATTGCGAAGATGAAAGCAAAGTTCATCCCAAGGGATTACCAAATCACACTGTTCAGGAGAATGCAGAACCTGAGACAGAATTTGATGACGGTAAAGGAGTATACCGAAGAATTCTACAAGCTCAATTTCAGAGCAGGTCATCGGGAGAGCGATGATGAGAAAGTGGCCAGGTATCTGAATGGCCTGAGGTATGAAATTCAAGATGAATTAAGTATGGTAACCATCTGAACAGTTGAGGATGCTTACCATATGGCTCTGAAAGCCAAAGAGAAGCTGAGACGTAAGCAAGGTCAGCGAGGGTGAGGTAGGAGTCAGCCCAGGGGCAAGATAGTTGCCCAGGAGAAATACCAGAAGCCCAAGGAGGAATGGAAGAAACCTTAGGGTAAGATTGAAAGGGGTGGAACCTCACAATGAGGATCACATGTTGAACATAGGGGGAAGCATACAGAGAAGGGTAGCGGTTATGCTGATGCAAACACTTTTCCTCGTACTCGAGGTAGGGGAAGAGGCCGAGGATGAATTATCACATGTTTCACATGTGGGAAAAATGGACACAAGTCATTCGAATGTCCATAGAAAAAGAAGGACATCGGAGAAGCTCACATCACTGAAGCTCAGAAGCGTGATGCTAAGACGGAAGATGCAGAAGGTGGAAGATCGCTTGGAATGCATAAAGTCCTTTTGACACCTGAGAAGGAGGTGGAAAACTCAGTCCAAAGGACCAGACTGTTCAGAAAATCTTGCAAGACAAAGGATAGGGTGTGCAAGGTTATCGTGGACAATGGTAGCACGAATAATCTCGTTTCAACCGAGATGGTAGAAAAGTTGGAGCTGGAGACGACTGATCATCCCAGTCCATACAAGGTTTCGTGGCTACAAAAAGGACACCAGGTAAGTGTTACTAAGCAATGTTTAGTCGAATTCAAAATAGGTGGGTATAATGATAAGATTTTGTGTGATGTTATTCCCATGGATGTATGCCATTTATTGTTGGGTAGACCATGGAAATATTATAGAAATGTGGTTCATGATGGGAGAATGAACACATATACCCTGGGGAAAAATGGGAGAACCCATATGTTGCTTCCGATAAAGGATAAGGAGGTAAAGACGGAAGTAAACAACACAATACTTCTCATGAGTGGGAAGGAGATTCTTACAGAGATGGAGAAGAAGGAAGATCCATAATTCTTTGTTGTCAGAAAACTGAGAATCGTTCTGACTAGCACAAGAGTGGATGACTTACCAGATGAGATTCAGGAACTGCTGGAAGAGCTTGTTGACATCATAGTGGACGAATTACCTCATTCGTTGCCACCGATGAGGAGTGTGAGTCATCACATTGATCTCATACCATGAAGTAGTTTGCCAAGCAAGGCTGCGTATAGATTGACGCCACAAGAAAATGAGGAGGTCAAAAAGCAGGTACAGGAACTGCTGGACAATGGATTGGTCAGGGAAAGTTTGAGTCCGTGCGCTGTTTCGACCGTGCTTAGTCTGAAGAAAGATGGAGGCTGGAGAATGTGCACCGACTAAAGAGCAATCAACAAAATTACCATCAGGTACAGGTTCCCATTGCCGAGAATGGATGATCTGATGGATTGCCTTAGTGGGGAAAATTATTTTTCAAAGATTGATCTGAAGAGTGGATATCAACAGATTCGCATGAGGGAAGGTGATGAATGGAAGACAAAATTCAAGACAAACGAAGGTTTGTAGGAATGGTTGGTCATGCCATTTGGTTTGAAAAATGCACCAAGAACATTCATGAGGCTGATGAATGAAGTCCTAAAGGAGTTCATCGAGAAATTTGTTGTCGTATATCTGGATGATATACTGGTCTTTAGTAGAACAAAGGATGAACATTTGAAACATTTTGCCATTGTGATGAGAAAGCTACAGCACGCGAAGCTGTTGATAAACATGAAGAAATCTTCATTCATGAAGACAGAGCTCATTTACTTGGGGTTCATCATTTCAGAAAATGAATTGAAAATGGATCCAAGTAAGCTGGAAGTGATTAAACATTGGCCATCACCCAGAAACGTTTTTGAGGTAAGGAGTTTCCATGGTTTGGCTAGTTTCTACCAAAAGTTCATTAGAAATTTCAGTGGAATTAGCGCCGCAATGATGGATACAGTGAAGAAGCGACATAATTCTTTTCATTGGACAACAGAGGCTGAGAAAAGCTTCAATCTCTTGAAGCGGAAGATCACAGAGCAACCAGTGTTGGTGTTGCCAGATTTCATGAAGACATTTCAGGTGAAATGTGATGCGAGCGGATATGCCATAGGAGAGGTCCTAAGTCAAGAGGATAGACCAGTTGCCTATTTCAATGAGAAGCTGGATGAAGCAAAGCTGAAATAATCCACGTATGATAAGTAATTTTATGCTATCATACAAGCATTAAAGAAGTGGAGGGATTACTTGATCCCGAAGGAATTTGTTCTGTATAGTGATAATCATGCATTGCAGTTTGTGAGTCAATAAGAGAAGTTGAATCAGAAACATGCAAAATGGGTAGAGTATATGCAGAAATTTACATTTGTAATCAAACACATTTCAGGGACTGCTAACAAAGTGGTTGATGCTTTGAGCAGGAAATGTTTGTTGCTGCAGGAGTTCTGAGTCAGGACATTGGGTTTTGAAAACCTTAAGGACATGTATGCAGAAGATGCAGATTTCAGAGAAGCATATGAAGCAGATGAGAATCCAGTTCTCAGAGATCGGAGTCCTTGGATAGATTGTGTAATCCAAGAGGGATTGTTGTTCAGAGGCAATCAACTATGTATTCTGAATTGCTCCATGAGGGAGAACCTTCTAAAGGAAAAGCACAGTGGCGGATTAGCATGGCATTTTGGCCACGACAAGACATTTGAAAATATGAGAGAATCATATTTTTGGCCAGGCATGCGAACATAAGTCAAAATATTTGTTGACAGATGCAGAATTTGCCAACACTCAAAGGGAAGAAAGTAGAATGCAGGATTCTACCAGCCACTGCCCATACTAGAGAAGCCATGGGAGGCCATAAGCATGGATTTCGTATTGGGTTTGCTGAGGACGCAAAGAGGTGTTGATTCCATCTTTGTAGTTGTGGACAGGTTTTCAAAA
The DNA here is from genome assembly GCA_009831015.1 of Picea engelmannii. NCBI lineage: Eukaryota > Viridiplantae > Streptophyta > Pinopsida > Pinales > Pinaceae > Picea > Picea engelmannii. The sequence goes on along the minus strand of WSFP011457775.1, from coordinate 171 downwards.
ATGGCACACTTCATCCCATGCCAGAATACTAGCAATGCGACTCACATCGCGAACTTGTTTTTCAAGGAGGTCATTCCACTCCATGGATTGCCTAAAAGTATTGTTTCGGACAGGGACACTAAATTCATTGGACATTTCTGGAGGACACTCTAGAAGAATCTAGGAACTAAT
>ML873878.1:7122-19163 GCA_009831015.1 Picea engelmannii | reverse complement strand
GTCGGTCTATGGATGGAAAGCAGTGCTCCTCTTCAATTTGGTGTCCATCATTCTCCACAAGCTAGTCCAAAAATCCCCAAGGAATCGAGTATCTCGATCTGAGACAATGGATGTGGGTAACCCAAAGTGAACCAAAGCATACTGAAAGAAGAGATTAGTAGTTTGCTCAACAATGATTTTCTTTTTACATGGCATCAAGATACACATATTGTTGAACCTATCCACTATGACATACAAATAATCATGACCCCATTTGGTCATTGGTAAACCCCCTACAAAATCCATGGAAATGTTTTCCCATGGATGGGATGGAACATGAAGTGGTGAGTATAGCCCCAGTTTTCTATTAGTGGGCTTACAAGTAGAACACATCACACACCCCTTTACATATTTAGTTACAATTTCTTTCATTTGAGGCCAATAACCAAACCTCTGCAAATGAGCCATAGTTTTTCCTACCCCAAAATTCCCAGACACAAGAGAAGTGTGAGCTTCTTGTATTACATGGACTCATTCACTTGTAGGAATACATAGCTTTCCAAGATGGTAGAGTAATTTTCCCTGCAAACAATAGTTCTCTACTTGTGCACCATGGGTTAGCTTCTCATATACTTATTTAAAATCTTCATCGATGGCATATTGTTCTACATAGCTATCATGAGATAAGGAAGTATTATTCAAAATAATAGAAGCAACAATAGGAGGTCTAGAAAGCATATCGGCTACCTTGTTACTTGTACCCTTCTTGTACTTGATTACCAAATGAAATTGTTGTAGAAAACCCATCCATCTGTAGTGTCGACATTGTTGCAGTTTGGTCTGTGATTGGAGATACTGTAAGGGCCTGTGATCTATGTGTATGATTGTTTTCTTCCATAACAAGTAGTGCTTCCATTTCTTTATGCTCTGGACTAATGCATACAATTATTTATCATATGTAGGATAGTTAACAACAACTTGGTTAAAAGTTTCAAAGTGGTAACAAACAGGCTTATGATATTGCATCAATACTGCACCCATAGTGTATCCGTTGACATCTATCTCAATATCGAAAGGTTGTTGAAGATTCGACAGTACTAATACTGGTGTGGTATTGATCTTCTCCTTCAAAGTGTCGAAAGATTTTTGTTTCTTTCCTTCCCACTGAAAAGTGTTCTTCACACTGGTTAATGCATGAAAAGGAGCTTCTATAAAAGATAAGTTTGAAATGAACCTCCTCCAATACTGGACTGTACCCAAGAAGCTCCGGATCTCGGTCACACTTTTTGGCTCAGGCCAATTTACAATTACATCAATTTTGGAAGGATCAATCTTCAATTGTCCTTCTCCCACGATATGACCTAAGTATACAAGTGCAGTCTTGACAAATTCACATTTAGACATTTTCACATACAAATTTTCCCTCTACAATGTATCCAATACTTGCTTTACATGCCTCACATGTTCATCCCAAGTCCTACTAAAAATAAGAACGTCGTCTAAATACACAATCACACAGTCATCTAGGAAAGGCCTGAATAGCTCATTCATCACACACATGAAAGTTGTCAGAGCATTAGAAAGCCCAAACGACATAACTAATCACTCAAATAATCCATGTTTGGTCTTAAAGGCAGTCTTCCATGCATCCTGTTCTGCAACCCTGATTTGATGATATCCACTACGCAAATCTGACTTAGTGAAATAAACAAAATTATTCAACTGATCAATTAAATCAGCTATACGAGGAAGAGGGTATCGATTTTTCACCGCAATTTTATTTAAGGCCCAGTAATCGACACATATTCGCCATGTGCCATCTTTCTTTGGACCCATCATGATCAGAGAACCATAAGGAAATGAACTAGTCCTGATGACCCCTTGATCCAATAAGCCCTATACCTGCTTCTTGATCTACATCATCTCCACAACTGACATCCTGTACATGCCTACATTAGGAAGAGGAGAATCATGTGGAATATGTATCTCATGTTGGATTTCCCTCTTAGGAGGTAATCCATCCGGTTCCTGAAAAATATCATCATACTTAGAAACAATATAAATTAATTCCTTTTTATGATATGGATCACACCCTTGGAAAGCGTTGGATGTCCCGACATCTTTTTCTTTGATGAACATGAGTACATATCTCTTATTAGTGGTTGTGAGTCTTTTCATTTTCCCTGCACTAACAAGTGTTGTATTTACCCTCATGTTGTGAGCTCTAATGATATATTCCACTCCCCCTTTAGTAAGGTGGTATTTGTTCTCATGACGAAAGAAGATTGTTTTTCTATCATAAAGCTAAGGACTTCCCAACACTATGCCACATATATCAAGTGGTACAACATCCAAATCCACTTCATCAATAGCAAATCTAACCCTACATTGTTTGGTGACATTAAGTTTTTCTTTATCACATACCCAACCAAGAGGATAAGGCTTCAGATGTGGTTTCGTTTCAAGACCCATCTTTTTGACAAGTGCTTCAGATATTAAGTTTACTTGGGAACCCAGATCAAATAATGTATCTATCTTAGTATGTTTAGATACAACTCGTATATGAAATAACTCATTCCTCTTTCATTCATCAACATGAGATTCATTATTAGAACTTGAACTAGTATGAAGGGAATCTTTACCTTGTACTCCAACCGCTGTGATCTTTCCTTCATCTCCTTAATTGGAACCAAGATCTTGTTGCACTATAGCAATGGTATTTGTCTTCCCCTTTCCACCGAACTGTTTTGGTTTCTTTTCTGGATGCAGTTTCCAACAATGTTCTTCATCGTGACTGCTCTTCTTGCAATGAGTGCAAGATGGTTTTCCTCCTTCTCTTGTTACTGTAGCAGTCTTCTTGTCCTTCCTTTTGAACTTCTTGAAAGTCTTTTGTGGGAAATTGGAAGGTTTCTTCGTGGGATCTTCTTGAACATGTTTCCCCCTGTTCTCAAGGTGAGTGGCTTGCACACAAACTTCGTCCAGACTAGTGGGGTTAAAAAAGAGCAAAGTATGATGAATATAACTGTGAAGTGCGCCAATATACTTCATTAAAGCTTCATAATAGTCCAAAGGAATGTTTAATGCAAGAGCTTTCTTCCCAAATTATTTTGTTAAACTTGTACAGTTTAACCTTTACTTTGCCTTAAATTTTTCCATTCCATCATTGCTTTATGTAAATACCCTAATGGATAGAACTGCTTCCTTATCTATGATTTAAATCCCGACCATGAGGAAAGAAGATTACCCCACTTAGTTATGTCCCGAAGCTTGTTCTCCCACCATACGAGAGTGGTGCCTTCCAACTGAAGAGAAGCCAGTTGTACTTTAACTTCCTCTTCATCAATATGTTGAACATGACAATATACTTCAATCTGTCAGATCCAATTATCTAGCTTTTCAGGATTAGCATCTCCATTAAACATAGGTAAAGCAAATTTTACATCAAGATTTAATAATGGTTTCTTAAAAGAGGCTTTATGGCTAGAATGATGATAATGATGAGAATGCTCAGAGGAAGAAGAACTAGAACTTGAAGGTAAAGACGGAGGCTCGGGAGGATCTCCTCCAGTCCCTTGGTTTATTGAAGCATCATCATCTGCATGTGCTTCCTTTTTCTTATTCATTCTCTTCTCGTAATCTCCATACATTCGTTCAACCATTTCTGGCATGCGATAAAAGACCATGTGAAATTTTTTCTCTTGTTCATCATGCTTTTCCTCTTCTGCCATTTTCTTCCTTCGGGATGCACAGCCAACTTCAGGATTGAAAGTCTGAAGAGTTCCTTCACCCTGCTTATGCTTGGCCCTAGTAAGAATTCATACTCAAAAATTCAAGTCAAAGACCCTCTTCCCCCCATGCGCCAATGCCTTGGAGTTTTCACCGGTTAGTGTATAAATCAATTTCGACCCTCCTCCCGTCATTCCAGATGATCCATGATCTTTTGGTTCGGTGACTTATTAAAGAATTGTGTTAAATGAGAATAAACTAAAGTACGACATAAAGAAGGAAAATCTCAAAAGGAAAGAGACATAAGCATGCAATATGAACACACAAACTTGATAACGAAGTTCATCCCTGGTGGACTACGTCTCTGGGTCCTGCTCTCAAATGGGTAGGCCTTTTTATTAACTCCACAAAAGAATTGGGCAAAATACATAAGTATACCTCATTTTGGAGTTAAGCTACAAAAGCTTTGCTTAGATCAGAAAGAAAACATCACCATTGTGTTCGTGGCTTCGAATTATCTAAAAATGATTGTCTTCACACCTCAATCCAAGTCTGGCACTTTCAGGCCCAAGGGACACCCATGCCTCGATTTTTGTGCCTACCTCTGCAATAAATGACTGGAAAAAAATATTGAAAAGCATGCCCAATCCGTATGGTCGCGCCTTGGTCTCTGCTCCTTTTTTTGTACACTAGCGGAAACCCCCTTTTTATTTCAAATTGTGGCAGTTGTGTAGTAATGAGGTCGTTGGCCTAATTGGCGGGCGGATGTTATTTTAAGACATTGATTAGAGGAGGTCCCAGGGTCGAACCCACGGGCCTCCCCTTTATTTTCGAGTTTGTTTAACAATTTGACGAAGGTTCTGGCGGGGGGGGGGGCTATTTATAGCGATCGGTAGAATATGCCGCCAATCTGGCGGAACCGCCGCCATATTTGGCAGTGTATTTATTATATGTATATATTTTTTAATTTTTGGTTGTTGGGTGTCATTGGGCATTTTCCCACTCTCACGTCGCATCTAATCATTGGCCCACGTCACCTCTTTTGTATAGTCACCCTGCCACATCACCTCTCTGCCACATCATCTTGCCACGTGTGTAAGGATGCCACGTCAGCCTACCACATAGTGTACTGATGCCATGTCGCAACTTTTCATTGGTCCACAAGTTGGCCCAAAAAGTCAAAAAATGAGTGACACATGGCAGCCTCTCGTGATGCCACGTCATCATGTTGATGTCAATATGACATGTGTCGGCCTCTGTGCTTGTCACATATGTTGTACGGATGATGATGCCATTCGTACTGATCCTGACATCAGCAATACGGATGCTTACTCACCCCTGCTAAGTGGGTTAGGTTGACCCAAACTTTGACTATGAATATATTTCAATCCGTAACTCTGTTTGACGAGGCGTTTACACCGTTAGAAATATTGTGACGCGCTCTTCGCGATCATGCCATTTTCACTGAGTTTTGGGAACTTCAAATTTTTTCCCTTTCTCTGTCTGTTGAAGCCATTCCGAGCATCCTGAGTTGCCTCTGCAAGTTCTGAGTTGTTATTAGCCTTCTCTGGATCCTTTTTTGGATCACCGGATGGAGCTTGGGAGACTTGATTACTTTGTATAATTTTTCTATTTAATCAAAGACTTTGGAGGTCCATATTTGGTGTTTGGTCTCACATGTGTGGATGGATTGTTAGCTTATGAGGTAATATCATTTCAAGTTTCTTTCTTGTATTTGCATGATGGCTATGGTAAGGATATTGTTATCCAATTAGAATATATAGTTCTACTTGCTTTCTAGTCTTTATATTTGTTTAATGCATTTGATGTTTATCTTCTCATGTAGGGTTTTTGTTTAAACTAACGTGGAACAAAGTCTCTCTCGTAAGAAACATTGTTGTTTGCAAGTACTTGTGAGAAGCTTGGAGCATGAAAGACCAACATTTTGGAGATTTAAAGGAGCTTTGTTGCTCCCTTTATTTCTTTTAAATCACTTTAGAAAACCTTCCTCCCTCTTCCTCACACCAGAGAAGGACTCCATTTCCCAAGGGTTCTTGAGGCTCAAGCAAAAAGCTCCAAAAAATCAAAGAAAATCTTCCTCTTTCTCTCTTTCTTGGATTGCATGTATAACTAGATGAAATTTCAAGTTATTATCTTCTTTCTAGTGTTTGCATGCAAGATCTAGATCTATTTCCAAGTTTATTGTTAAATCTAAGTCTAGATCTAGTTTTTATTAAGCAATTTTTTGAATTTTCTTGCCAAATTTCTAAGTAAAAAGTTGTTGTTTGATTTTTCTTAATATCTAGTCATTTGAGTATTCTAATTTTCTGTTTTAGGATAGCGAACATAAATACTCAAAAGAGGACTTAGTTAGCTTCTTTAAGTCTCTAAAAAAGTCTCAAAATTTTGTCTTTTTAGTGCCTAAATTTTCATGAAAAGCCTTATAAAAATTTCTACTTTTAATTTGTGTTTGCATGTCATTTTCTGCTAATTCTAATAACTTTTCCTTGCTGGTTTTTAGCAGGTACGTCTCGGTACAAAGAATATTTTGACCTCTTCAAGACCCAAGATCGAAGATTTTTCACTCCAAGACCCGACCCTTGAAAACCAAGACTCAAGGAGTATTTTTTGTAATAGTTAGCTTAGTAATCAATCCATTTCTATAAGGATCCAAATAAAAGGCTAAAGAGAAAAGAAGAAAAGAGAGTCACCCTCTTAAAGTTGTAATAGGATAATAAAAGTGGGCCTTTGGCCTCCAGTTTCTTCATCCCCATTAGGGGGATTTGTGGTGTTGTGTCTTTTGTTTTCCTTGCAAGTTTTTATTGTTTTATGTTCTAAACAACACAAAGCTAAAAGGAATTCACATCACCTAAACTATTTAATAAAATCAATAACAAAGTTAGGTTAGTTTTATTTTCCATAGAATACTAATTGCTAGATTAGTTCTTCTTTTGCAAATATATTGGAATAAACTCGAGTCACTCAACCGTGTATGCAATCCCACTGCTACTTTCGGGTGGTTTTGGAGACCCAAAAACGGACCTGAGCGGCGCATGCTAGTATAAATAGGGAAATCCACTTTGTTGTGTTATTCATCTAAGACCTATGCATATGGGTGGAGTGTGTTAAGTTAGGGGGGATACTCATTAATGAGATTCATTCTCTCCTCTTTTGGACCTACGACACACCCAATTGACACGTCTCTAAGATTGTTGAATAACGAGTAAAGTGGGCCAAATACACTATTGCACACAAAGAGCGAGGACCCTGACTTCAATCCCCACTACACGGTTTCAAAGACTTGCTTAAAATTATCAAATCTCTTAAATAAAATTCTCAAGATAAAATAAACGCAACGTTTTCATCACATCACAATTTACTTTCTAGCACTAGTCTTCACTTTATCTTTTTTGTCAGTTTATCTTTATTTCAAGTGGTTCAAGTTATTTCCCTTTGAATCATGTGGTGAATGAGTAAATTTTAATGATTTTTCACAGAGTGTATCCTTTTGAATAATTTATGCTTCTAATTTAAATCTTGTCATTTCATAATAAACTCCTAGAATAACTTTGCTTTCAAACTTTATAGATTAAAATCCTTAAATTATTTTATAGGGACTATTATCCACCACGTTGCACTGGGATGGACTTCTAGTGAGCCGCCAAAGATTGAACATTTCCATGTTCAAAATTCAGAGTTCAAAAGTTCAGTCGGTCAATAAGACCACATTTTTTCACACTTTACATGAAAATTGTAATAAGAGATGTTGCATGATGAAATTGTAAAAGGTCTTAGCCACCTTCAACTTAGGCATGAATTGTTACTCCAGAGTGTTTTTTTTTACTTATTAATTGTATTTTGTTGTTTAAAGGCAATTTATAATTTATGAGTTTTTTCACTCAATTCTCTAAAGTTGGAGTATATACTCATGGTTAGGCTTTAGCATGGATATAAGCCTAGTTTCTAATGTATATTACCATGCTAAACATCCTCCTAAAGTCTTATGGAAATGTGCTAAGTCCCCCTTAGGATTTTTTTATTTTTTCAGTTAATTAAAAAATTTCTGCAAAACGAGAATTTTTAATTAAAAAATAAAGTTGTAATAAAAAAGTGGTACTAGGAGTTTTTCTATACATTGCGGGTGCTCATTTTTGGACCTAGAGCACCAACATTACCTAAGTACCCACGTTGGTCAGTAAAATTAGTGATTTTAATCTCTAAAAAGACAATTTTACTCAAAAAAGACATAAAAAATCAAAGAAAATCAGCAAATGCTAAATTTTGGGAAACATGTTTTAGATGGAATAAAGCCTAAAAGGATGTGTGGCAGCCATAAGAAGCAAGTATGATGTGATTTGGGTTGAGTGGGTAATATTTGGCATGGGTTATGGAGATCTCCAAAGGGAGGTGCGCACCTCTTGAGGAGAGGTGGCACATTTCTTGAGAGGGTTGCCTACCTCTTGAGAGGTGGTGCCCTCCCCCTCTTCCTATTGCTCACACAAGTCATGCATTGGAGATGGATGAAAGGTGGTTTCCCATTGCTTACACTTGGCTACCCTTTCCTCTCCAAGTGGTGTGCCCTCTTTGTACACTTGGTTCACCCTCCTTCATTGGGATTATCTCCCATGAGGTTATATGTACAAGCTCTCTCCCTTTGTAATCTAGTTGGAGTTTGGGATTGTTGCTTGTGGTTGTACTATTGTAATACTTCTATTTGGAATAAAGAGACTTTGGAGGTCAAGAAGGTGTGTTATACATGTGTGTGAATGCTTGATGTCATTTGTGCTTAATCTATGAGGTAAAATTTGCCTAATTTCTTTCTTTAAGTTTGTTAATTTGGCCTTTGAAAGGGTGCTATCATCCAATAGGATAGGATTTTATCTAGATTTGTTGTTAAATCCTATTGTTCATTTATATTTAGAGATTTTGATTTGTATACATTTTTCGGTTAACTAATATACTTTTCAAGTCTTTTTTGTAGGTGACACCAATTTTCTTTAACAAGTTTTGTTGCAAGATTTTAAAGCTTACAGGTTCTCATAGCTTGGAGTGGTGATGAAACTTGTTTGTCTCTTCACAAATTCAAGGATCTAAAGACTTAGTACCTCCTTAACTCATCTAAAGACTTCATTGCCCAAGGGTTCAAAGGCTACAAGTTTCTTCCTTCTCTCTTTCTCAAAAGAAAATCTAATTTTTGGTTACTTTGTTGCAAATGCAAGTATCTTAGATCTATCTTTATTTCAAATTATGAATATCTAAGTGTACATGCATAAGATAAACTAGATCCAAGTTTGAACTTTCAATTTTCATTTAATGCTTATATCTAACATAGGAAAAGTCTCATTTTAGCATGCTTTTCTTTCAAAAAATTTAGAAGTTAAAAGGTAGTTCTTTTCTAAAACTTTCACTTTCATATTCGGCAATTAGAGTGCCTTCACATTTCTGTTTTAAAACAACAAACAAAAACCCTAAGGAGACAAGCTCTTTAGCTTGCTCTTCTTAGTTCATTTTTGCTCATTTTACACTAGTTTTACTTAATCAATTTTGGGGCTTTCATACTAATAACCAAAGACACTTCCAAAGTGTTTTTGGCCATATTTTTTCATTGTTTGTTTGTTGTTTTATGCAGGTTTGCGAACAGATAAGAGGAAATTATGTCCATTTTGGGCGGATTTGGAGCATCCGGGACCCCCAGAGGTACCCCCTTCTTCAATAAATAGTTGTAAAACATTGTAAAGACTTGTGACCCCCCTAATGAATGGTCACAAGTCACTCCAATAAAGAGTTGTGTAATTTCTTTAATAAAATCAGTGGGGCTACAAGCTCGCACTCTTCATCCCCCTTAGGGGAACGATGTTTTTGATGATTGTCTCAATTTTTGCAATTTTAGCTTAGATTCAATTTTCATAACTAAACATAAGCTAAAGTTGATCTTTCAATTCATCGCAATGCACTACAATCTCACATAAACAATAAAATTAAAATAAACCACAATCTAGATTAGATTTTAATTTTTCAAAGTAGAATACTAATTGCTAGTTAGTTTCCATTTATGAAATTTCAAAGTTGGAAATAAATAGTCTCCTCAACTCCTCGTAAGAGGCTGGTTGGTGAAGAATTTAGTAATTAGAAAAAAAATTCCTTTTTAGTACTTTGCTTTATTGTTTAAAATAAACAACTCCCCTAAGCTCCTAGTGCTGTTCCCGACCCTTCCAGTTGTGATATTTCCTCGATCTTCTGAGAGTAAGTTTCATACATGTTGGGCTGGTCTGTGGTGATATATTAATAGGGAAATCTTGAAAGAGACTTATTTCTTGGCTTTAAGAACCGCCTAGGGGGAGTGTGCGAAGTTTCACTGAATACCTCGGGCTTGTTCCTCTCAATGTTGGACATCTGACACCTCTAGTGAGCTTGTTGGTGGAACCATTGGGTTTCAGCAAGTTCTCGGCAAATCTTTGAGCTAAAGGGATAACCTCTTGAGAGGCCAAATCTAGTTTATACAAACACTTTATTTTCCATGCAAATAAAATTCATCTCATTAACCTACCATCAATAAACCTTAATAAAACACACGATCTACATTTCCCACGATACCTTTAAGGAACTAGTCTCATTTATACATTTGCAAAGCCATATGCTTCACACATTTTATTTCAGTCATTTACTTTGAAGCAATTTGATTTTACTTGCATCTAACATTGTGTCTCAAGTATCATTTTATGCAAGTATATGTTTTATGTATCCTGTGGTGAATAATTGATCTATGTTTGCTTTTGCTTTATGTTGGTTAATGAAAGTTAAAACTCCTAGATTCAATTCTTGTACTTAGATTAGTTTCAAGCCTTAGTATATTTGTTAGGGACTACCCCGCTTGGCTTCGCTAGGAGTTGGCCTAGATGGAGGAGTTGAGGATTAGGTGACAGCACCTTAAATCTCACTTGCCCCCAAGGACACACTGAGTGGATTGAAGATTTATTCCACGTCTCTCAGGTGTGTATAAGGCGACAACATGGACTACCCCTCCTGCCTTCGCTAGGAGTTGGCCTAGACGAAGGAGTCGAGGATCAAGTGACAACACCTTGACTCGAGACTATACCCCAACGACACACTAAGTGGATTGAAGATTTCTTCCACTATAGCCCAAGTGTGTATAAGGCGAAAACCTTTTTTGCGACATTGTCAGGGATAAATCTTTCTATTCCCAGAATACGACCTTGTTTTCCTTTTTTTTTTGCTTTACTTAGTTTTTTATGCTTGTTGTTTATCAGATTTAGACTCGATCATATGGCGACTTCACTAAATTCAAATTTGACTAGGTATTCTGCAAGAAGGAATTCAAAAGACTTAGTTGACTTCATTTATGAACCTGAATAGGTTTATAGAAGGAGGTTATCCAAAGCATCTTCTCGTAGAATCCTTAGCCATTTAGGATTTGAGTCCATTTCTGATATCCACTTGCTTTTTGTTAGTGATAATTTTTTTCCAGAAATGACAATTTATGATCCTTGTGATTTTTTTGCAATCAATAATTACCCTCATGCTATTCCCAAAAAGGCAATTGAAAAATTACCAAGTTTTCAAGGAAACAATGAAATAAATGATAAAACACATGTTAAATCTTTCATGAGATGTATTAACAAGTGGTGTGCAACACATGACCACGAAGATGTAAAAATGAATATCTTTGTTCTTTCCTTAGAAGATGATGCTTCAGATTGGTACGAAGACATGCCAAACAACAAGTTCAAGACATTAAAAGATCTCTTATATGCCTTCACTACGAAATGGGGGGAGAAAAGATATTGTCGTCACATGTTGGCAGCCCTCAACAGAATAAGGAAGAACGAGAACGAAACTATGGATGAATTTAACAAAAAAATCAATGAGTTGGTTTCAAGCATGCATACAGATATCAAGCCTCTGGATAATTCCATATTGATCTATTATATTGAGGAATTTGGTGGGGAAATGAGGTATCAACTAAGATATAAGGAACTCGCCAACCTCAAAGCAACTCAGTATATAGGAATAAAGATTGACAAAAATATGCAAGCTTCAGGAAAGTAAAATATTCTAGGTTCAACAAGGGGTAGTTCTTCTAGGAAGACAGAGTCTAAAGAGAAAGTTGCAGCTCCTGACAATAAAGATCCTGATTTTGACACTTTAAAAGGCATTACAAAAATGGTAAAAAGAATGGAGGCAACTCATGCTACTCAGCTTAGTGCTTTGAAAAATAGGTTGATAGCTATGGAGAGGTCTCAGTCTCGGAATAATAGATTCCAACCTAGACCTAATAATGATAGGTGGAAAAAGAAAGGTCCTCCTCAATATCAAAG
>WSFP011457772.1:0-19163 GCA_009831015.1 Picea engelmannii | reverse complement strand
AATCCTATAAATAATATATCAATAATAATAAGAATACTCTTTGCAGTTACATTATTTCAACACACATATGTGCCACCTAACTAGTTCCATTGACCCATATTTCTTAAGTTCCTAGCTTAGTCACTGTGTATGGTGATTTATTTAAAAAAGAAAACTTGAATTTTGTTGAATCTTAAGTTGTGGAAAATCAAATCGGCCATGGAGGTTTTTTTTATAAGTTTCAAAAACAAATGGTAAGATTATTTTTTAGCTAAACTTATAAAAAATATGAAAACAATACCATATATCTATGTATTCAATCTTGACATTTAATTGGACATGTTTTTGAATTTGAAGTTAAAAAATATTTTTGTTTGTTTTTGTTTGAATGTATGAAGTTACAATGGAATTCACTTAATTGTCTTTATCTAACTTAATAGCGAATTTTGTCGTCTTTTCTTTACAGTGCAAAACTGTTTTAGAATTTCATTGTCCCTAAATTTGAACACGAACATGAATCGGGTGACTTGGGTTTCCAGAAATGACAAACCCAACCCCTTGTTCTAGGATATTGACCTTTTCCCCCACTATATGAATGAGTACATTGCACAATTACCCATAACCTAACTTCAAAGGCCCTTTTGGCTTTCCAAAAACTCTTTTCATTCTGATTGTTCTGGGAACATCCACTATATGAATGAGTACATTGCACAAATACCCATAACCTAGCTTCAAAGGCCAATTTGGCTTTCCAAAAACTCTTTTCATTCTGATTGTTCTGGGATGGTGGGGGATTTAATGTGTGATAGAAGCCAGGATGCTTGAGCTTTCTGTGAATATAATAAAAAACAAGGACAAATATAAATCCGAAAATGTTAACAAAAACCCAAAAGAAGAAAATATCTATGTGAACCCCAAATTCTGAAATATTGCACTCTCTAGGTACGGGCAAAAGAAGTCGTTGAGGCTTCAAGGTTCTACCCTTCTTGAAAGACTGTTTTGCTGCTGTTGTTTCAATTTTCTTCTATTTTTCAAATCCTTCTTAGGGCTACTGGAGGATGATATATTTCTTCACCTACTACAAGAATATTCAAGGCTAATTTTAATTTTATATTGCTTGATTTACACGACCCACTGTTCACTTTTGGAAACCTCTTCAAAAACCGTTTCCCCCCTCCAACTTCATATTGCGAGAACTAAAGAAACCCTAAGTAGGGTTACAATACCAAAAACATGATCTCCATAATCATTGAATGATATTATTATTGAATGGTACTCTATTACAATGAGGGTCCTCACTTTTATAAATAGCTTGAGAGACCAAAACCCTAATCTTTTAACCTAAAGTTACTAAGGTGACTTTATTACATGGGTAAGCCTTATATCTCTAATACAGTGTTGAAAAGTATCAAACTGAAATCAAATACATATACTAAATGTAAAACACAAACTGAACACTAAACATCAATAACATCTTTTAGAAGCTTTTTCTTCGAACACAGTTTCCGAACTAGTTTGAGCTCCATCAAGCTACCTCATAACCCTCGTAATGGTGTCGCTGCTGAGTTGAATTCTCGAGTTCCTGGATTCCACCTCCCTGAACTCTTGGATCATGAATCCCCCGAAGTCAATCACTGGAAAACAATCCACATGCATGTTGCGTAACCTCACTAGTAAACTGCAATCCACATGCATGTCTCTCCAACTAATGAGGGATCTTTTCCTAGATCCACAACTTCTAAACTAATTGGATATCAATCCATTTTGAGTTGTTAACTGATCCTTTCCTGTCTTCAAAGCGCGGGCATCCTAAAATGCATAAAATCCCTTTTCTTCAGTAGTTTCTTCACCACTGTCAGCATCTGATGAATCTTCAATCATGGTTACACTCGCTATATATTATCTATCTTTGAACTTTCCCTAAAGAGCATCATTGGTTCACTGTCTATAATTCCAATCAGTATGACCCAACTTCTTGCAATAGTGGCATTCTATTTCCTCTGTCTTTTGCTGATCTATTGTGGTTGTTTCTTGCATAGAATGCAAATTCCGGTTGTCTATCACCTTCAGTGGTTCTTTTTCTTTTGCTAACAATGCTGAAATCATTTCGTCCAGACCTTGTGAAGGTAGCTAACTCAAGGTAAAGATAGCACTACTGTATTTAGGCAGCAAACTGTTCAGGAGAATAGCCTTGGCATCTTCTCCATCAACTACTACCTTGACTTTTGCAAGTTGTTTGATAATAAATCTTAGATCGTTGACATGACTTGACATGGTGGCTTTAGTTGACATCTTAAAGCTAAATAACTATAATTTCACGGAATTTTTTTTTTCACTGCTTGTGACCCAAATAACTTGTTGAGATTTTCCCAGTTCTCCTTGGACGATTTGTCCAGATCTATGTGATGTAGCTATGAATATGAGAGGGCAAGGCCAATAATGGCTCTTGCCTTATCATCTCTGCTCTGCCATTCTATTAACTTGTTCGGATCTGCAGGTGCTGCCTCAATTCCTTTGACAATTCTCCAAAGGTTTTTATTCATTATTTGCCTCTGGATCTTCACTTTCCATGTATGGAAATTGAAACCTGAGTATTTCTGTAAACATCTCCATGACTGATCGGATCTGATATTTTTCGCTGCTAAAAAAATTACTGCTGGAAATAAAATTTCTGAAACTAAAAAACAAAAACTTGCTGAAAATTACCACTACATCTATGTATGTATCATATGGGCTGTACGGTGTATAGGTTGTATAGATTTGACACAGTTTGGATGGAAAAAAATATTGGCCTTTAACTCTGCCGGCAGCTCAAGCTAGCTTGGCGGCTGTTTTTCACTAATTCAATCTGGCGGTTTAGCATTTGAAATGGCAGCTCGGGCGGTTGTACAGATTTGACTAAAAAAATGGCGGCTCCTTAATTCGATAATCTCTAAAAATGTGGGCGGCTTATCTAAAAATGTGGGCGGCTTATCTTGGTGGCTCAATTAATAAAACCAGCAGATGCTATTTGAATGGCGGTGGCGACTACAGGAAACAATGAATCATTCCTCCTAGCGACTTTCTTCTTGACACAAGATATCTCTAAATGGCAGCTAAATCAGAACTATAGTGGTGCCTTTTCTCAGTCGATCCACGATTTCAAACAAATAATCGAACCCTTTGATCTTCAAGTTTCAGCCTCTGATCATTCTACTCTGATATCATATTATGAGAACCAAAAAAACCTTAGGTAGAGTTACGATACTGAAAACATAATCTCCATAAAACTGAATGATATTATTATTAAGCGGTACTCTATTACAATCAGGGTAGTCACTCTTATAAAGAGCTTATAAAGAGCTTGAGTGACTGAAACCCTAAAAGACAAAAACCTTAATTTTTTAACCTAAAATCACTATGGTAACTTTATTACACGGGTAAGCCTTATATCTCTAATACTTCAAAGTACTTTGTGTTATTTCAAGTGACAAATTAATAAGTTGACTGCCTTTTAGGGTCAGTAATGTGAAGTTATTTTTATTATTTGATTTTTTTACTATTTTTTCTCTTTTTTATAACAAGAAACGAGCTAGATATGATAATTTCTTGTTAGAAACAGTTACTGCTTCCGCCCTTTTTCTAGAAAGGGGAAATGACATGATAAACAGTTAAACAGACCCAGATATATTAACCTGTTTTGGTCCATGTTTAAAAGGAACAGCATCCATTGAACCAATAGGCTTCCATTTCTCCTAGAACCGATAGGCTGCTGGGTTTTTTTGGTAACACAGGTATTGGCATAACATTTTATTGTATTAAAAATATTGGAATGTTACGGTGCTGGTATTGTTATTTAAGTATTCAAATTTCCATTTGTGGTAAATGGTGTGGCCAACACGGAGTTCCTTGATGTCATTCCTCTCCATTGTTTCCTGCACATTTACATGTATAGATTGTGATATCAGATATTTTTGTTTTTTTAGAAGTTCAAAGTGCAATTAAATGATTTGGCATGCTTTTGGGATTTCTAATTCTGAATAATTATTATTGACAGGGGCGGTGGCGGTGCAGGGAAGAACTGGCATCATGATGGCAGGGCATTAAAGAAGTGTAATTCAATCCATGATTATATTGCCTGTGCTAAGTTTCTTGTTGAAGAGGAATACGTACAGAGTTCTAAGCTTGCTGCTTGGGGATATAGTGCGGGGGGGCTTTTGGTCAGTGCAGCCATAAATGTCTGCCCAGACTTATTCCGTGCTGCGATTTTAAAGGTATACATGTATGCCTTTCAATTTCTTGTTTTAGGACATGTGCATTGTATTCTTTCATGTGTGCTGGATCTTAATTTAAATCTCTATAAAAACTAAAAAAATTACTTTCGTATTTTCTGATATTTCATACTTGTTGGTCTGGCAGGTTCCTTTCTTGGATGCTTGCAATACAC
Organism: Picea engelmannii; assembly: GCA_009831015.1. NCBI lineage: Eukaryota > Viridiplantae > Streptophyta > Pinopsida > Pinales > Pinaceae > Picea > Picea engelmannii. Next base: position 14,758 of record WSFP011457772.1, on the reverse strand, counting down.
TGCTAGATCCAATCATACCACTTGGCCGCAGTGATTATGATGAATTTGGAAATCCAGAGAATCGTGAAGACTTCGAAAATATTCGGCGTTTCTCTCCATATGAAAATATTCAGAAACGAGTCACATATCCTGCAGTGCTTATAGTTTCATCTTTTAAAACAAGGTATTCCGTCTTGTGTACACATTCTTTTTCTGAATTTTGTTTATATTACATAGGAATCATCCTTCCTTTCTAATTTGATAGTGTCATGAGAATTTAAAATTATTAATTATTGAGAGTGCAAACATATATTCTTTTTGGTTAGTAACATGTTTTTCTTCCTAAAAAGTTACAAGTTCAAATCCAGAAGAGGATTTGATAGTGTCATAAGAATTTAAAATTATTGAGTGCAAACATATATTCTTTTTGGTTAGTAACATGTGTTTCTTACTAAAAGGTTACAAGTTCAAATTCAGAAGATGATAGGATATGTATGCCTTTACAGACTTTAGCAGTCAAATCGCTGGGTGGAGAGGATCCCTTGTCCCACAAACAAGGAGGTCTCATACACCAATTTGGTGTCCTGCTTGGCCGTGACCTTAAAATTAGATTATTATTATTATCATAATTATGTATGTTTGTTCATTTAAAATGTCAGTACGAAATGATGAAAGGAAATATACACAATGACTGAAGTTACTGATTACAAATTCCTCATTTGATTCAAAGATTTAAAAAAAATTCTGACTCTGGATTTGAATGTCAGGTTTGGAGTTTGGGAAGCTGCAAAATGGATTGCTAAAGTTCGAGAATACACAAATAAGGACCCTTCACGCCCAGTCCTGTTGAATGTAATTGTGGGCATTGTAGAGGAAAACCGATATCTACAGTGTAAGGAGACGGCTTTGGAGATTGCTTTTTTGATCAAAATGATGGACACGTCAGAAGCTATTAAAGATTAGGACCATATGCTATCATCTGGTGAACTATGACATAATAAAAGGCCATTGTCTAAACGTTCTATGTTTTGGTCCTTCTCTGGCGATATTTTTAGGGTGTATTTGGCCGAAATCAGGTGAGAAATTGTTAGATCCGCAGATTTGAGTGATTATTTCTATATAATTCGAGTGCTTTAGGGGTTTTTCAGCATGCTGAAACCATTTCTGCATTCAAAAATGACTTTTAAACAACAAAAAATTGTGATTTTGTGCAGATTTATGTCGCCGAATTCCGGTAAAAAAATCCAAAACATAGAACAGATAGACAACGCCTAACAAAAATTGAAAGCTTTTTAAACTCTCCCTTAATGCCGGCAGGGATTACGGTCCACAGGGTAACAACGGCACTTTCTTCAACAACTCAGGAACATTGGATGCTGTGGGATGTTCATCCAGAGCCAGACTGTATAATCTTTTGTGGCCACTGAACTTACCATCTGCTGAGCCATGGCATGCATTCTTTGATTTTAGAAGTCCCGTCCAGTTAATTGGACTTCTCTACTTCTAATTTGTAGGGGCTATTCTTTGATCTCTAACTCTTCAGTACACGTAATAATTAATTCTTTTCTGGAAATGTATCGTAAATGTTATAGATACATACTTCGTGTATGGTGGCTGTTATGAATAGCAGACGCATGATGATAGACTAAATACCTATTTTGTGGGGCCCTTATGGATGGTTAATTTTGTAATGTTTATATTATTAATTATTGACTTCAAATTTGCAACAAAATGCAAAATATTATATCTGTGAAATGTCTGACGCAGAGACTTCCATAGTTGTATTTAAAGTATACGACTTTATAACTACAGCATCGACTCTGAGATTATGCAAATCTTTGTAACTACAGCATCGACTGTGAGATTATGCAAATCATAATTTTTTATTAGATATAAAAGGATTACATTCTGCAGATGCTTAACAGCATTGAAAAATCGACTAATCAGCCATATACACATACACACTAAGTTAATATGTCCAGAGGCATACATGCTCTCTTAAAAGAGTCTACAAACCTACCCCAAAAAGATACAGTAACAGATCCAGAGAATTATTACAGATGCTTAACAGCATTGAAAAATTGACTAAACAGCCATATACACATACACATACACACTAAGTTAATATGTCCAGATTCATACATGCTCTCTTAAAAGAGTCTACAAACCTACCCCAAGAAGATACAGTAACAGATCCAGAAAATTATTACAACCTTCAGAAATATTGACCACAGGTCCACAGACCTCCACATAAGTTAAAAGATACTAAATATTACATTCTTCCTTATAAAGATAGACAAGGAAAAACAGACTTTTAAATCTTGACCTGTAAAGTATCATTTGACACAGTCCTATATAAAGACTAACTCAAGCAAAGACTGTCACAGGTATTTCATTGCTTTGAGCATGATTGTTCTATCAGAAACACAGAGTAAGCTGCAAACTATATTCCTTCTTTAGACAAAGCATCATGCCTTGCTTTCAATTCCCCAAAGACATTATGATAGGAAATGTTATAAAAAACAGACCCCGTCAGCTTCACCTGCTCATAAGTAGGCTGTAAAGTCAAATTGTTCAACCTGAATCTGGTACTCATCCTATGTACAACAAGCGCTGAATCCCCAAACACTTGCAAGGATTGGACTTCTTTATCTGCAGCCAATTTCATTCAGAGCTTCAGAGCCATAATCTCGGCATAGTTATTAGTCTCCTCCCCTCACCCTATCTTAAATATAAAAACGTGAGAATCATTCAAGAAGAAGAAGCCACCAGCACCACACATAATTGTGGCTTTGGATGGCACCATCAAAATAACCCTAAGCCCCATTTTTGTCAATGTTAGGATGGATCAAGGATCTCTTATTTTGAACCTTAGAAAGCAATTTGAAGCTGGAGAAGAAGCTAGAGAAGACTGACATTATTCAAGAGGCACATTGGAAGGTAGGCTGAGTTTTATCTTGAACAATATTAGCATTACATGCTAACCAAATATCCCAAGCTACTAAGGGAAGGACCTAGAAAGCTTTAAGGGCTTGATTCATGATCTAGTTCTTCAAACTCTTAGAACATGTATTTGACCTCCCCTATAACCAATCAAAACAGGCACTTGACCTACCCACCTAAATACCCATAACTTATCCTTATCACACCATTAGCATTCTATTACTTCATCCCTAATGATGAGTTGATCAAATTCCTTAGTCCATGCTTCAAGGACCTATAGGTATCATTGGTCGCTATGGCTCAACATATAGATATACTTTGCCACATCCGATTTCGAGTTCCTAGGCCCGTGAAACAGTCTTTGGTTCCCTAACATCAGCTTCAGTGTCAAGTATCCAAGCTCCACTCCATCTTTTCAATCCCCTAGCTTTGACCACATGATCTTTGCTTTAGAGTTGGTTTTCCAAAGTCTTAGTCCCTTATTCTCTTTGGTAGTTGTCGTTGCCCATGAAAATCCATTCTCACAAACACTCAATGTCCCAACTAATCATCCTCAGGTTAAGACTTGTAGTGAAACTTTCACCCAGACTTTGACAACATATGGACAACTAATCAAGAGATTATCTATGGTTTCCAAATCCCGCTTGGACAGGGTACAATGACCATGCCCCTCTTTGCGTCTTTGGAGAACCTCCCATGTTAGTGCTTTGTTTCTTAGCACAAGCCATATGAAGACCTTTGACTTGAGTAGGGTTGTCATTTGCCAAAGAGCCTTCCACCGCCATTCTTCTTCCAGTTGGTAAGCTTCCACAAAATTGGTTTTATACCCCACTGTTGGAGTGTAAATCCTTGAACTGGAATACTAGGCCAAACCATTATATCCAACTCTCCATTAATTCTTGTATGACTCTTTTTGAATTGATTCACATATACTTTCCATTGATTGCTCCTCGATCAACCCTAACATCTCACCACCAATCCACTATTGTTTCCATATTGTAGTGTTAACGCATCGGTTGCCTGCCCTAAATTATATATGCCACAACTTTGCAAAGCAACTGTCAGTCCTAAGGGTAACATGTACACATCACCACAATCAACCGAAGGCTTTGCCCCAATTTGAAGTTTAACTCTAAAACCAACTTTCCAAAAAAGCCAATTTCCAACTAGGGGAAAACTTGATAAAATTAGCACCTCCAATAGGTTGACATTATGGATAGATTTATTTTCCTTATCCATTCCTCAAAGGCTAGTGATTCAATATATTTAAGATGAATCACTTGTTTCCACATATTGTCCTTAGAAATCAGCCTCTACATATTTTTAGCAGTTAAAGCCTAACCCAAATAATGGATAATTTTCAACCCCCATGCACCAATTTCTGTTGGCTTGGCCAAAGACTACCATTTAACAAGGGGGACACCATCTTTTTCTCATTTTTTAGTCCACAAGAACTTGAAACATAATTCCCCAATTGATTCCAAAACCCCTTTGGATATCAAGGCCATTGAAAGCCAATATACCAATATAGCCTCCAAGACTAACTTGACCAAAGTTAGTCTTCCCCCTTGGGAAAGCCATCTATTGCACTATAACTTGGTTCTTTTTTCAATTTTCTCTATCATCCATTTCCAATCATACTTTCTATAATCATTTGGTTTAAAAAAGAATCCAAGTATCTAAAACATCTTTAAAATACACGTTTTGAAAGAGAAAAAATTGTAATGTCCTTTTGATCTGCTCTTTCTCCATACCATCAAAAACAGTTGTTGTATTTTGCATGTTAATTTCCATCCTTGTAGCTATGCTATATAAATCCATAATGTTAGGGTCCTAACTTCCCGAACCCCCTAAGTAGATATATTACTATGTAGTGCTATGTATGGAGACCATCACTAGTAAATAAAGCCCATGTAGTAGTCTGAACACAATTATTGTAAGAAGACTTACTAGAAGGTTTCACCTACTAGAAATTTCCTTCTCTAGAATGTTCTTAGGAGATAGAAGTACTATATAAAGATGTAAAAGCATTGCTAAAGATATCTTGGAAATTATTTGTAATTTGAGCTCTGCTCTATTGGAGGTTGCCCCCTTGAAGAGGCAAGTGAACATTGCTTCCATATCAATAAAGGTATAATATTTTGGTTCATATTGTTTATTGTGTTTGCACTTCTATTTCTTTCAACAATAGATATAAGTAATATCTGTAATTTATGCTCTTAGTATTTCTAATTGGTACATTGCAAGTGGTATTAGAGCACTTTTCTAGGACATTTTTAGAGAATTTTTTTCTAGGCTAGAAACGTGCTTTGGCATCTATAAATAACACAAAAAATTGTCGTTCATCAAGAAAACCAACGGTCAAGGGGGCATACACAGGAAATACAAGAGGTTTCATCTGGTTGGAAACCCTTGTAACCCATGTTGGCACCCTTTTGAGTAGTAACACATCAAACAATGCTTGTATATGGAATTTTACTTCCACATACCTTCGGGTATATCGAAATTCCTGTAGGTGTCTTGAAACGAGCTTTAGATCAATTGCTTGACTGCCTAACTGCTATAGTGGCATTGAGAATATCACTCGGGAAGGTTACTCTCTAGTACTTGGATAATTGGGTAGTATGGCTAAGGGTATGGTCGAACCTCCTTAGTTTGAGCCATGAGATATTGGGTTGAGTACTACCGTTGGACCTGACACATATATTAGAGAGCTATAACATAGGTCACTCCTTTGTCCTTAGGAACTTTGAAGCCCTAGTCCTTTCTACCAATGTTGAAAATTTTATAAAACAAGGGGTTGTGTTGAGAAACTGTGTAATTAGTCATTGGAAACTTTGCTTCCTGCTAATCGTGAGGGAAATTTCTACATAATCTTCAATATTAAGAATTTGAGCATTATGCCAGTGCATAATTCTTCAGGCTGGAGGGTAATGAGTAAAGAAAAAAAAAGTGGTCCCACTGACACCCTTATTTGGGACCTATCTCATTAGACTCTTTATGTTGTGCTAATTGCAATGGTCCTCCTCTCCCGTAAGCCTTTTGTGTGGACCCACTCACTCCATTACCAACTACCTATCTCAATAGCCCCAAAAAGATGCATTGATTACATTGGTACAACTCTTGGGTAATTCTTTTTGTGTGGACCCACTAACCCCACCCTTTAGTAACCTTTTTTCTTGTGCACCTCATCCATATGGCTACCCGAAACCATGATTATCACAACTAAGTCGCTCGCTTGGAAATGTCGTGTGACAAGTTGCGGAGCAAATTCGAGCATGCCCAAGCTGTTACTGACCAAAAAATTGCTACTGTTAATGACAAGCTCAACAAACCAAAATCACTCCTTGAATAGCTATTCCAATTTATCACTGAACTCAAGGCCACTCAATTCAAGGAATGGTCATTCCACCAAGAGGGAGTTGAATTATCCAATTCCACGGGGTCTCATTGTAACCCTTTTATTTGTGATCCGTGACTTCCTAAAGTGGATGTGAATAAATTTCATATCTCTAACCCCATTGGTTGGGTCACTGAAATGGAACACTATTTTTCACTGCATGACATCACCAATGACTTGTCTTGTATTTAGACCCTGAGCATTGGCAATGGTGTTAATGGCGTAAGAACTCCCATAGAGGTTATATTGCTTGGACTCAATTTGTAGCAGATCTCTATGAACATTTTGAACTTGATACTCATGGTTTCAGCCACTTGACCAAGATTAAACAATCAAGTATAGTTGAAGACTACATCTTTGTTTTTCAACAACTCACTTTTCGCATCGAAGACATGGCTAATACCTTCTTCCGAGAATGCTTTATTAGTGGTCTAAAGGAAGAAATCTGTGCCCAAGTCTTAATGGTTTTCCCTACCACTTGGCTCGAAGCAACTCAACGAGCTAGTGAAGCGCAACAGGTTGTTAATGCTCAACTCAAAATCCCATCCTTTATTCATCATCCCTGTCCCACCAATCCCTCTCCTCTCAAGATACAAAAATTAACCCACGTTGAAATGGTAGAACGTCAACATAAAGGCCTTTGCTACAATTGTGATGAAAAATATTTTCTCTGGCACAAATGTAAGGAGCATAATTTTTTTATGGCCATTTCAAAGGTCATTTTACAAGATGATGGTGATGCTCTCGCTCAAGAACCTTTGCCTCAGGCAGATGATGGCCTCCCTCCCTCTAATCAACTAGATGTGGAACCCCAATTCTCCCTAAATGCCTTGATTGGTATTTCAACTCCCCAAACCCTTAAATAATTTGGCTACATCAAGCATTGTAAAGTTACTATCCTAATTGACAGTGGCAACACACTTAACTTTATTCACCCCCTCGTCACCCAAGAGACACATTGCTACATCAATGTGGTGAACAATTTTAAAATCATGATTTCTAATGGAGGTTCCATGAAATTGGGGGTTGTGAAAATGTGCACCTTCAAATTAGTGATATATTTTTTTAAAATTTGACATGTTTTCCATTGAAATGGGTGGTTCTAACATTGTTTTGGTGTTGAATGGTTATGCACACTAGGCCCCATCACCATGGATTTTAGGGAGTTATACATGAGCTTCCAGTGGGTAGGGTGTCACTACACCTTTCAAGGAATCACAACAAGTTCTTCTGAGATTATCAACTCACACCATATCAAAAAAATCCTTATAAAATGGCATTCTTGCATTATTTCCCAGTTCCATGCCATTCAAGGCTTTGACATCCCTTCCCAACCCATTCATCCCGACATGCAGTTAGTCTTATCCAAATGCCAATCAGTTTTTGAAACCCCCCAAGGTCTCCCATCTTCCCGTGGTGCACATGACCATTCTATTCCACTCAGACCTAGTAGTCTCCCACCTAATGTCTACCCTTATCGACACCCATTTGCTCAAAAAAATGAAATTGAAAAAAAAGTTTGTTGTGGGTGTCATCCACCCTAGTACTAGTCCTTATTCCTCCAATGTTGTCATGATACTAAGAATAGAAGGCACTTGGCACATGTGTCCCGATTTTTTCACTTTCAACAGAATCACTGTGAAGGATATATTTCCCATTCCAGACATTGATGATATTTTGGATGAAATTAAAGGTGCTCAATTTTTTTACCAAAATTTATCTTCGTTTAAACTATCACAAAATTTGTATGAAGGAGGTTGATATTCCCAAAAAGACTTTTCGCACTCATGAAGGACATTATGAGTTTTTAGCGATGCCTTTTGACCTTTGTAATACACCATCCACCTTCTAGAGTCTCATGAATCACATCTTTCAACCCTTTCTACATCATTTTATCATTGCATTTTTTGATGACATCCTAATATACAATAAAACTTGACAAACCCATGTTACCCATGTGGATCAGGTCTTACAACTACTTTCTCATCAACTCTTTCTCAAAAGGTCCAAATGTGCCTTTGGTGTCTCAAAAGTAGAATATTTGGGCCATACTATTAGTAAGGATGTTGTACAAGTGGGCCCAAATAAATTTGACACAATGAAGGATTGGCTCCGTCCTATGACTCTTAAAAGTTTACGAGGTTTCCTTGGTCTACTAGGGTACTATATAAAGTTCATCCATAAATATGGAAAAATTGATGTTCTCCTCACTATCTTAAGAAAAATGCTTTGGAATGTAACCTTAGATCAAACCTTCCAGGATTTGAAGGATGCTATATGTACAACCCCAATATTTTCTTAGCCCAACTTCATTAAGATTTTTTTTTGGAATGTGATGCATTGGGAAAAGGTATAGGTGCAATTCTCATGCAAGAATGCATACCATTGGCCTTTACTAGTAAACAAATTTATGAATGACACCTGGGAAAATCCACCTATGAAATGGAAATGTTGGCCATTTTGCACACTATGGATATCTGACATCCCTACTTGCTTGGACACCATTTACAGATTAAAACCTATCATTGCAACGTTGAATACTTCTTGGAGCAAAGGGTTTCATCTCCTGAACAAAAAAAATGGGTTACCAAAATGTTAGGCTATGATTATGAGACCATGTATAAGAAGGGAAAAGATAATGTGGTAGTCGATGGTCTCTCTAGAAAATATGAAGAGGAAGGGTCCCTCTTTTCACTCTCCATTGTAGCTGATTGGGTGAATGAAGTCCACAATGAATGATTCACATATCCCAAGATTGCAAGTCTGATCCAACAACTTCAACATGATTCTAATACATTTATGGGTGTCACTTGGCACAATGACAAGCTATCTTATAAAGGGCGTCTATATTTGATCAAGAAATCAATTTTTAAATCAATCATGCTATCTAAACTCTATGCATCGCCAACAACAAGTCATTATGGATTTCATAAAAAAATTGAATCGATCAAAAGTTCATTCTTTTGGGAAGGCATGAAGAAGGACATCTGCACTTTTGTGGCTGAATGCGATCTTTGCCAATGACACAAGGGAGAAACAACGAAAAATCTTGGTGCACTACAAACTTTACTTATTATGCCTACTATATGGACAAACATTTCTATGGGATTCCTTGTGGGGTTACCCAAATCTGACAATAAATTTGTCATCATGGTCATGGTTGATCAAGTTTTCAAATATGCTCTTTTTTTTCCCCTCCAACACCCTTTTAAAGATTCCATGGTTGCTCAAGTCTTCATGGATAACATCTTCAAATTAAATGCTATTCCACAATCTATTGTCATGGACCATGATCCCACTTTCACTAACAACTTATGGCAATAATTGTTTAGTCTCTAGGGAACTGAATTACATCTTAGCACTGCCTATCAACCCCCGACTGGTGGTCAATCTGAAGATGTCAACAAGTGTTTGGAAGCATATTTGAGGTGCTTTATTTCCGAATGACAGTCCCAATGGGTTCAATGGTTACCCCTAGTAGAATGGTGGTATAATACAACTTATCATGGTGCCACTCGCATGACCCCCTTTTAGGCGATCTATGGCTAAAATCCCCTATTAGTGTTATCTTACTTACCAAGTGTCTCCAAGGTACAAGAGGTCGACGAAACCCTTACAATTTAGGCCTACATTCTCCTCCTTCTCAAAGATAATCCGGTCATGGATCAAAATCATATGAAGCAATAGGTTGATCAACACCACACTAAAAATCATTTTGAAGAAGGGGATAAGGTGTTCCTTCATTTACAACCATATAAACAAACCTCCCTCAAAGAAGACCACCACAAGAAGCTTGTTCCAAAGTTTGATGCCCCCTTATAATATTCTCAAGTGTATTGGGCTAGTGGCTTACAAATTGGAACTTCTAAGCCACTCTAAGATCCATCTCGTATTTCATGTCTCCTGCTTAAAGAAAATAGTTGGATCCAATTGTCCTGGTCAAACTAGTCTTCCTGAATTACATGAAGAAGGTGCCATTTGGTTGCAGTCAAAGGCCATCCTTGACAAATAAGATCATCTCCTCCACCATTGCACTATCCAAGAAGTTTTAATACAATGGAAGGATACACAGTCAGAGGATGCCACATTGGAACTAACAGTCATTTTGTAGCACTTCCCACATCTCCATCCTTGAGGAAAAGGATTCCTTTTAGGGGGAGGGCATGTTAGGGTCCTAACTTCTGTAACCCCCTAAGTAGATAGGTTACTATGTAGTGCTATGTATGGAGGCCGTAACTAGTAAATAAGGCCCATGTGGTAGTATGAACACAATTATTGTAAGAACGATTACTAGAAGGTTTCACCTATTAGATAGTTCATTTTCTAGAATGTTCTTAGGGAATAGAAAGAACTATATAAATATGTAGAAGAATTGTAAAATATGTCTCGTTAATCATTTGTAATATGAGCTTTGCTATGTTGGAGCTTCGCCCTTCGAAGAGGTAGGTGAACATTGCTTCCATATCAATAAAGTTATAATATTTTGGTTCATATTGTCTATTGTGTTTGTGACTCTATTTGTTTCAGCAATAGATATGAGTAATATCTATAATTTATGCTCTGAATATTTCTAATTGACACATCACACATAATTTCCTTTGATTTATTTACATCTCATCTAGATCCATCATGAAATAAAAATACATCTTCAATGAAAAGAAGATGAGTCAAACAAAAGGTACTACCTATTTTTAATCCTCTCATAGTTCATGTTGTATTGGCCTCTAGATTAGATCTACTCAAACCTTTAGCACTAATAAAAAAAGTTAAAGGACCCAAGGGACAATGTTGCATGAGTTCTCTGGATGGCTTAAAAACATTGATGTTGATCCATTAATAAGCATTGCAAAGAACACAGAGGATGAACATCCTGTTATGCAATTCACCATTTGCAGATAGACACCTATGTAATCAAAATAAGTCACAATGATTTGAATTGGATTCTCTCCAAAACTTTGTAATAAGCACTCAATTGCTTTCTCTTTTGTAAATTTTGTAAACATTTCCTTTTGGAAAAAATTGGAAGGTGAAATGAGCAACTGTGATGCTTGGCCTTCCAAAAGTAGCCCATTCAAAATAATGAGAGCTTGATTGAAGACGACAAGGAAAAGAGATGGAAGGAGAAGAAGGAAGGATAGTAACAAAATTAAAGCTTGAAGAGGGTAGCATGTTGGAGGTTGAGTGGATGAAGGAGTTAATCTTCTTGTTCACGTTAAGCGAAGGTGTCTTTGAGCCATGACATCCGTAATTTGGTTCTTCACAATGAGTAACAATACACAAGGTTTGTGTATAACTCACACCATTGTAATTTTGTCCTCAAAATAATAATTTATAAAAGTCCCATTCAAATGTTGAATCTACGAGTTACTGGAATCTATGCTTTGGGAATTTTGATATGAGTTATAGTGATCTATTCATACTCTGTTGAAGTAAATTTTGAGCTTGTAGCACCCGTCCATATAATATATTCCTTGTTGGGCATTTAATTTTCTTGTTTATTTGAGACATTTTCTCTATGCTTGGGGGAATTCACTACTATCTGGGCATTTCCCTTTCACCCACAAGCTGTACAAAATCCATATGGGATGCACAGGGTCTGTACATACCAAGAAATAATTCTTGGGTGAATTTATAAATCTTTGGGCATTTTTCTTCATTGTTGAACATTTAAATTCGTCCCTTGTATTTTTTATTTTTCATGGGGGATCGAAATAGCCCTTGGATGTTTTCTTTAGTTGTTGGGGGTCACCAAATATCCCTACAAACATTTTCCTTTGTTGTTGAAGATTGAATCTGTCCTCTAGATCTTTTTTTCAACTGTTAGTCGACCCATTCCAACTAGGTTTCTCTTGAAGTCGATTTTCCTTCATTTAGTCGACCAAGATTTCATTTGTCTGACCCGATTATCAAAGAATTCGAATGGGATTTCATTTGGTTGACCCGATTATCAAAGCATTCGAATGAGCTGTCATTTGGCCAACCCGACTATCAAATCATTCAACTAGGGTTTCATTTGGTCGACACAACTATCAAAGCATTCAACTAGGTTTTCATTTGGCCGACCCAACCATCAAAGCATTTGACCGGGGTATCATTCGGTCAACCCAACCATTAGAGCATTCAACTAGATAATAATTGGGCCAACTCGACTTGTGGGTGGTCAATTGGTTTTATTATTTGGTCAAGTGGAGACACAACTAGTCTGTTGGTTCATTAGCTAGTCAATTTGTTTATAGGCTGGCATATTGCAAGCCTTGCAACCATTCTAGGAAGGACGAGACAGAAAGAAGAATTTTATTCCGCAGAAACATTCATGTTGATGAGAGGGACATGCAATAGGCCTACCATTTATAGATCACACAAGTACAACCAATTTGATCTATCATATGCCTTGGATAAAATCCAACTTCATGACTACTGCATTTAAGGTCAAAGTTTTGATTGAGTGAAGACCTTTCTATGCCACATTTTTAGCCTCGTGTATTTGTCTCCTATGAAGGAAACTAAATTGTTCTTTCAAAATGGACTTTGAAAATATGTTCTTCACCTTAATAACTATGATATTTGCAATTATTTTATAAATACAATTATAGAGAGAAATAGGCCTAAAGTCATCAAAGGAAGAGGGAATATTCTTTTTAGAGATCAAAGTTAGAAAAGTTGAGTTAAAATATCCTTGTGAAGAACTCTATTGTCCAACCATTAGGCCTAGGGCGCTTGTCTTTCTGAAAAGTGGCCAAGGAAAATTTCATCTTCTCCTTTGTTGCTTCTCTTGACTTGTTATAATTAACCATTTTATAGTGCAAGTTTTAGGTTGGGAAAAGCCCAACCCAACCACAAAGCAAGTGCTACAACTTGGGAATCCTACACCAAATGTCACCTCGAAGTAGGACCCACACTTCAAGGGTGACTAGGTCACTCTAGGGAGGCGATCTCGATGACGTAGGGGGATTGAGATGGAGATGGATATGGATGGAAGTTAAGCCCCTATATGTCAAGTCTAAGTGGAGTGAAATATGTGGAATGAAGTCTTGGGAAGGTCCAAGGGTCACCAAGTATGTTGAGTGACCGACAAATGGTGAAATACCTGCCCGAGACACAATAAAAGACACATTGCAATGATGTATGTTAGTTGGATCAGAAAGTTAAGCTTGTTGTCCCTAATTTGCAGAAATATATAAAAATATATATCATCAATAAAATGGGACTACAATCTACTCAATAAATGCTAGAGATCAAGTAGAAAATGCAAGAAAAGACTAGTAAATGACTAGCTAAACTCGAGATGAAAAACCAATATTCTAGCAATAAAAGATAAAGTTGTTGTAAACACTTGTATGTATCAAATTATATTCGCCTTATGGCTGTAAAATTCAATGTATTAAAAAAATAAAATCAGCCACTGAAATCCCCTCAAACTTTTCCAAAAAGGGTGTTGGACCAAGGAGAATAAGTGTACAAACTTTGAGCAAAATCCAATGGTTGATATGAAAGTTATTCAAGCAAATGAGCTAGGGTTTTTGCAGCCCTAATGGATGAAGATGTAATTTTGTAACATAAGAAAGAAGTAGTGGGAGAGATGGGACTCCCTAGTAGGGGAAGACTCCTCTCAATGAGGCCAACCAACTTCAAGCAAGAAACCTTTCAAAAGATAAAAAATTGTGTTTCCCAAGGAAATGATTTTATATCTCCAATGCAAAAAAGTATGACTAGTTCCTTTACTATTGGGTTAATGGAGTCAAATAAACAAATATCTAGAGAAGCTACCTCCTCGGGGGTGTAAGCCCTTTTACTTCCCAATGGAAGTTTCTCTAGCTAGGGTTTAAGCTAAGAGGGTGTATGCCCTTATACTTATCTTAACAAACCCTTGTATAATCAATGATATGAAGCATAAAATGATGAAGACTATGGTGGGGGTGTATTCCCTTATACTTCCCACCTATCTCCTAGCATAACAATCCTTGACTTGAAAAAATGATAGCATAATAGTAAAAGACCATACCAATATCAAGAGAAATGCCAAGACAATCTACCATAAGAGCTAGAATACATTCATCCAAGGCTAGCACTAGAATTCTCCATAAACCATTCATCAATATAGCCATTAACAAGTGCACAAGAGATAAAAGATCCAAGTGGAGCGAAAATTTCAGATCCATGTCCTCTCACAAGAGGGAGAGTTATGTTTAGAATGAGATCTTATGATCTCTATTTATACAAAATATAGCTAACATAGTTTGTCCACATACTTTAGGGTAAAACACAATATTAGGGGTTAACAACCCTAATCTTTCCCCTTTTTACAAAATAATACTAATCAATTCCTTTAAAATTTCACTTTTGCACAAATAAAACCCTAATTTAGAAGGACGTCACCCCTTTAGGGGACATTTTTCCACTTTAAGGAAGTCGTTGGTGTTGGAGAAGCATGGGTAC